>VUQG01041946.1:0-14116 GCA_015106755.1 Etia nguti | reverse complement strand
TCCTTAGTCTCAACTCAGGGGTCCACATGGTCCCACTACAGACTCATAAGAGGGCTTTATTCATTCAGTTGGGGATATACATTGTTGTTCAGTTGGATTGGAGGAGGAGGAGGAGGGGGGGAGGGTATGGGTGAGGGCAGGGAGAAGGGGAGAGAGAAAGAGGGGGGGAGGGAGAGAGAGAGGGGGAGAGAGAAAGAGGGGGAGAGAGAGAGAGAGAGAGAGAGAGAGAGAGAGAGAGAGAGAGAGAAGGGGAGAGAGAGAGAGAGAGAGAGAGAGAGAAAGAGAAAGAGATGAGGGAAGGAAAGGAAGGGGGGGAGAAGGAGGAGGGAAGAGAAAGGGGAAGGGGGAGAGGAAAGGTTAGGTTTAGGGCTCCATTAAATCCCGGCCTGGGGTTTAGTGAGGTTGGGGTTAGGGTAAATCACCTGGGTGGGATGTTAGAAGACTGTGTGCTGAGTGAGACTAAGCAATAAACATATCAGTCACAATAACACCATTTTCATTCAGCCCTTTAGAGTACATCGTGTTTAATTTGGCAATCCAGACCTTTTCAGCTCTCCTCCTCTGCTGAACTGTCCATCTGGGGTTTGCCTGGATCACAGTCGCCTTAACAGAAACCCAGCCATGAGAAAAAAAGTGTCTTACCAGGTACGTGTGGGTGTTTTTTCTCTTTGAGATGTTGTACCTGTGCTGGGTGAATCTGGTTAACAGTGTATTACCTGTCTCTCTGACATACTGGATACCACATTTTTTACAGGTGATCAAGTATATACAGTTTTTTGACCTGGGGGTGCCTTTGCATTGTGATAAGAAGACCTCCTTGTTGGAGAAGCTCCGCACCCATTTCTGGTGTTGAAAAAATTGCCCATGGTCTCTGGATTTAGGCACAGAGAGGGGTGGCACCTTTGACAGCACTAATAACCCTTGGCCTTCTCTCAATGAGCTTCATGATGTAGTCACCTGAAATGGTTTCCCTTCACAGGTGTGCCTTGTCTGGGTTCATTTCTGGAATTTCTTGCCTTCTTAATGGGGTTGGGACCATCAGTTGTGTTGTGCAGAAATCAGGTTGGTACACAGCTGACAGCCCTATTTCACCACTGTTAGAATTCATATTATGGCAAGAACCAATCAGCTAAGTAACGACGGTCCATCATTACTTTAAGAACTGAAGGTCAGTCAATCTGGAAAACCGCTAAAACTTTGAATGTGTCCCCAAGTGCAGTCGCAAAAACCATCAAGCACTACGACAAAAATGGCTCACATGAGGACCGCCCCAGGAAAGGAAGACCAAGAGTCACCTCTGCTGCTGCTGAGGATAAATTCATCTGAGTCACCACTACTAAGGAAAAGCAACAAACATTAGATCAGTGGAAATCTGTGCTTTGGTCTGATGAGTCCAAATTTGAGATCTTTGGTTCCACTCGCCATGTCTTTGTGCGACACAGAAAAGATTAACGGATGGTTTCTACATGCATGGTTCCCACCACGAAGCATGGAGGAGGAGGTGTGATGGTGTGGGGGTGCTTTGCTGGTGACACTGTTGGGGAATTATTCCAAATTGAAGGCACACTGAACCATCACGGCTACCACAGCATCCTGCAGCACCATGCCAGCCCATCCGGTTTGCTTTTAGTCGGACCATCATTTATTTTTCAACAGGACAATGACCCCAAACACACCACGCTCCAGGCTGTGTAAGGGCTATTTGAGTAAGAAGGAGAGTGATGGGGGGTGCTCTAGATAGCCTGGCCTCCACAGTCACCTGACCTAAACCCAATCGAGATGTTTTGGGATGAGATGGCAGAGTGAAGGCAAAAGGACCAACAAGTGCTAAGCATCTCTGGGAACTCCTTCAAGACTGTTGGAAGACCATTACAGGTGACAACCTCATGAGGGTCATCGAGAGAATGCCAAGAGTGTACAAAGCAGTACTCAAAGCAAAGGGTGGTTATTTTAAAGAATCCAAAATATGAAACATGTTTTGAGTTATTTAACACTTTTTTGTTTACTATATAATTTTATGTGTTCATTCATAGTCTTAATGCCTTGAGTGAGAATCGATAATGTAAATAGTCATGAAAATAAAGAAAAACTAGAGAAGATGTATTTTTAATCACTATATAATCTCTTATGGTTCCCATTGTGTAAAAATATGTTTTTATTTACATTCCGTATTTCTTACTGAAGCTGAACAAATACCATACTAATTCTATTTTGTAGTGCATAAAACATTTACTGTAACATCCATTTATACATATATATGCACTTGCACTTACCTTTTCTTGTATTGGGAAAATGCTTTTACAGCAAATTCCCACCACAGGCATTCAGTATGCATTACTGCTCATGTTTGCATCCAGTAGTAATCTGTTTTCTTGTTGCTCTTGTGCTGGTGCCACAAGAGACAATACAAGGACTTGGTTATCAAAGCATTGCTGTACACCAGTGTGGGCAGTTTCTATAATAGGGAACGATTTTTTTAGCCATGCTCATGGGCAGGTTCTATGCATGGAATTATGGTTGGTCGTTGGTCGTGTCCCTCTAAAATATTCCTCCAAATGAATTTTGTGCAGACGCTGATTGTCCCCTGAGGACGAAACCCGCAGATTTTGACAGAGCTCTGATGGTGCATCTGGTGCCGCCATTTATAACTTGAGCGAATGTCTCGACTACAATAATGGAATGGCTCTAGCTTTCAAAAATCAACACTGCAGAAAAGACAGTTTTCTATAGTCTGACTTTTGTTCTGTGAAAAAAGCAGGGAAGGCTGTCATCACAGGTCAAGTGCAGGTTAACCTGTCACCATTGCTTGCTGCCTACACTACACCCGACAGAGAAAATTGCGAGTCACCACAAAGTCACAAGCTATGCAGATGTTGGCAGACTATGATGGAAGTTACAATAAAAAAAGGAAAAATGCTGCCACTGTACAGACTGGAAAATGGAAATGAACTTTGTAATACTGGTGTAACATGATAATGCATTTTTTGCCAGATATATTTAGCAGAATATGTTGTGAAGGGTAATTATCAAACAACAAAGCAGCTGCTACTATAGTTTTAACTATGGAAAGAAGCCAAACAAAATGAAATATATTTGTTCTTTACATGCTTAATGCCAAACCTGTAACCTGCATAGCTTGAACAGACATGAATAACTTTGCGGACTCTTAACTCAAGTTCTATTTTTACCAAATACAACCATTTCTAAGAAATCTTTAGTGCCAAATTACATTCACTTTTAATCCTCTACATCGCAGATTATAAAAACATGGATGAAAAACAAATCCATTTTTAATGTACCAGACTTTCATTTTCCAAGAGGCACTTTGTTATTGAAAGAAAACGCTGGATATCGCATTCAGGGTGTTTAACTAAGCAGTTACTATTGTTGCTGAAGATACAGTATCTTTGTTTAGTCAAGTGAAACTTAAAAACACTTTGTCTGTGTCAGACAGCTTTGTGGGAAATAAATTGCATTTCTTTTATTTTTCCTTTCTTTTTTATCAGGACTATCCCCTCCGCAGTATACAGCAAAAAAACAGTTTGCACACCACAAACCACACAGTTGGTTTGTGGTTTGGACAGTGAAAGATAAATGGTGTGAAGCAGTGTTTGTGGCTGGTTAATCCAAGGTGCTGCCCTCTTGTTGTTTTAATTAATTATATATTGCAGAATTATTCATAGATCAGACTCTTTCTGCTTGCATTGGCTCCTTGGAGTAATTTCAGTGTGATTAAGAAATTGTTTAAAATTTTTATTTGAATCATTTTTATGTACTATACATCATAATCGACTCGTGACATGAAAGAACATGTTATTCTTTGAACTCTTTCTCAAGCATGTGAAGCCTCTTTGCAATTGATTGCTTGCATTTTTTGGAGGGGGCCCTCCCAGCACTACCTGTATGTGCCTGACATTTGATTCCACTCAGCAGTTTATTACCTTACAGAGACTGCAGCTCAAGGCCAGTTAAAGTGACACAGACAAGTTCAAGGTATGAAAAAGGCAGGCAAACAAGAAAAATCTTCATATATTTCATTTTCATATTTAAATTGGTTTGGCCCTTCCAGTGGCTGCCGTTGGTAATATTTTATGCAGTTTTTGAAAACCTTAGCATTTGGCCTACCAGTAAGCATTCACATTCAGGTTTACTCAAACAAGGTAGAGAGAACACCAGTGCTGACGTGGACTCAGCAGCTATTATCAATCCCCCTATATCCAGCTATCCAGTCTTTTCAGATCCACTGAGATATTCAAAATATTAATACATGAAAATGAGGGAGGCAGAAATGTAACAAGGCTACACCCATCACAACTCAAAATACATTATTTGTAGTACACCCAGCGTGATTCTCCATCCTGTGGACCTGTGACAAGCTCTACAAAATAATTTTGGTTTAAGGATTTGATTTAAGGTTTGCTGATAGCTCGGTGACACTATACCGATGCAAATGAGTTAAATCTACAGACCTGAGGCAGATTTTTAATGTAAATGTTTATGGCAAATGAGATGGCTTTTGCTTCTGTTTTTTGCACTGAAAAGCAAATTGTGACAAAATATTAATGGCTTGCCTGAAGGTTCTTCCAGTGTCTTTTTTTATTTTCACAATTTTTACAGAGGCACAGGAGCAAGTGAAAAAAAAATGAAGAACAGCTCCCCAGGGTGCTACTAGCTCTGCAGTATGATATTCCCACATTAAAGACAGTATTGGTTTTGCCGATTTTCATGATAAGATGATAAATTCTGAAAATTAAAAGTTTCCTGTAATAATGATCCAGTTTGATTTGCGCATCATATTTCAGCTGATCCGAATAAGAATGGATTTGAGAAATTGGATCTCTCAACATGGAGTCCTGTTTCCTCTGGGGAGTAAGTGATCCACAAAATCCCAGTGCATCGAGAGATAAACAGACAGAGAGGAAAAAAGGAAACCGAGAGTGTGGTGTAGGGGGAAAGGAAGGAGTGTGACATAGGAGTGCATTTAAGCTCCAGTGCCTCCCATCCTGTGCGTGTGACCGTGGTGGATCTGAAAACCTCAGCTTCGCCCCACAGCAACAGAAAGGAGAGAAATGTTCTTAGGGAGACTAAATTTAGACTCAATGTCCTGTACCATCAATCCTGATTAAGCTAACTGCGTAACTGCACTCGTTGCGGGAAGAATATGGCTCAATGTTGAATCCGGGTTACATAAGTCTTTGGACCTCCATGGCTTAGAAATGAAGGAACTTTATGTTTCTGAGAGCACTGTATTATGGCTTTCTAATACAGTTTTATGTTTAGTTCTGAACCGCTGCCAAGCCAATTTTACACTGCTGGAGTTGAAAATCAATGCGGATTTGAAAAGTGATTAGTGGTTGTTAGTTTTTGCCACAGAGAAAATTCAATCAATCAAATGAGCTTCACTTTGTTTTGGGGGCGAGAGTGATTTTCCTGAATGGTACAGTCTCAAAACTGAATGCATTTCTTAAATATGAAATTTTAATAGCTTCAGTTTATAGTTTCAGAATTCTAATGGGCAGCTTTCTTTCCGAAAAAAGACACAATGAGAGCTCCTAAGTGATCAAATACATATTTACTGTAATGTGAATTTACACGATAAACAATTTTCTGCAGTATTCCTCTCTTGCTTTATTTGCAGCACCTGTGTTGCAATTTGCTCCAATAATATTGTGGATTCTTCATTTCTGTCTATAATCCGTTCCTCTGCCTGAAGTAGATTGTTGATTTTGTGGCAAAGAATAGCCAAGTGATGCATCAAATGCCTCGCTGAAATGTAAAGCTAAGACTGACAAAGACAGTTAATAACTACCACTGTGATATCTGAAATCTGTCTAGGGCTTTAGGTTTTGTAAAGCAAAATAAGTCAGAGAAAACTTGGTTTTGTTCAATTTATTTCATAATAAACCCTTTTGGATTATACACAGGCCAGTTTACCATTTGTATGTTTTTTTATTTTTGTTTTGTTTTTTGTTTTTTTACTAGTGAGCCAAGTTAATGACATATTTGCAGAATTTGGCTTGGCAATATTTTGTTGAAATGAGCAACTTCTTCCCTGAAAAATACAACACATTGTCTGATTGGCAGCAAATGTTCGTACAAAATATGTGTATGCTGTTTAGCATTGATCAGATGAGGAAGTTAACCACACCAAGTGTACCAGTGCAACTTCATATCATCACTTGCACTTGCTTTTGGGCAGACAAGGTTGGTTGGTCCCTCCCCATATAGCCCAGAGGATTTGGAATCCATTATTTCTAAAAAGGATTGGATTAATTGGTCAGATCACAGGACAAGAGTTACCCATAGGGTATCTTCATTGATCTCCACCCTTACAGATGTGGCAACATTTGTGCAACATGTTACTTTTCTTTTGTTAGTATGTTGGCATTTACTTACTTACTTGTATTTGTAGACGCAGCAACAACATGTGTCTGTTTGCAGTGCAGTTCCGCCTGAGGGCTTGAAGATCATGGCCATTTAATATTTTAATGTTCACAGACATTTCTCCAGCTTCTCATAATCTTTCAGCAAAACTATTTACAGAAGATGATGAAATTCCAAATTCTTGACACTTTCACACTGGAAGCTTCCCCTTTTTTATTTCTGCAAACTCTTTTTTTAAGATGCCATTTTTATACATAATTATGTTAAAAATTACCTTAATTATAACCCAAAGTCCAAAAATTTCAGAAAAGACTGAAAATCAGTATTGGATGCCTATGATCTTCTGACCCTCAGGTGGCACCGCTTTAAAAAGGGGAATGGTTCTGTCATGGAAATCAGTGCATGGGCTCAGGAATACTTACAGAAATCACTGTCTGTAAACACAGTTCACCGTGCCACCCGGAGATGCAGATTAAAGCTCTTTCATGCAAAGAAAAGGCCAAGAAGGAATATGATCCAGAAATGCCAAGGTAATTTAAAATGGACTGAAGCAAGGTGTAAATCTGTTCTGTGGTCAGACAAATCAAAATTTTAAATTGGTTATGTAAAAACATCGACTCTGTATCCTCCGGACTAAAAAAGAGAGGGACCATTGGGCCTGTTATAACACACTGCCTTCAGAAACCTGCATATCTGATGGTATGGCGGCGCTTCAGTGCCTGTTTATTTTTTCGGCATCTTGCATATTTCACATCAGTGAAAAGTATTCACTGATTTAGAACCAAGTGCATACTGCATCTTTTACAACAGCATTGCTTCATAGTAGAACAGTGGCCTGCCTCCAGTAAGAACTATTTAGTGCCTACCTACTAAAAAGTAGGTAGGCACTGATCTCTTCAGTTCCCAGATATTTACAGACTCTTGTTTAAAGGAAGAGAGCATGCTACATAGTGGTAAACATGGGCCTGTCTCAACTTTTTTGAGATGTGTCGGTGCCATCAAATTCAAAAGAAAACCAGGTAAAAGTTAAATCTTTTGATATATTTTCTATATTCTATTGTGAATAAAATATGAGATTTCCAAATCACTGCACACATTTACTTTTTAAACAGCATCTCAGTTTTTTTGGAATTAAGGATGCATTTATGAAATCTTCCAATACAGCTTTTTGAAAAATTACTACAAAGCTTTTCCAGTCATTCATTGCTTGATTTCAAAAGCAATAAAAAGGAAATTTGAAAACAATTTTTATAATGAATAAAATTTCTTATTTTCAGAATTTAGTATTTTGTCTTTGTACTATTCTAAAATAAATATGAACCTCATGGATGGAAAAAGCCAGTAAGTCAAAACCAGGGTTGTGATGTGGGTCATGTAGCCTTCAGAGTCCTTGAGCCCTTAAGTCAGGGTCATGTCAGCAGGGTTCAGAATTCAGGGTTGTGGCTCATGTAGCCTTGATACAGCTGGCCACATGAGCCTTAGTGGGCAGCTGAAATGTGTGCTGTTAACATATAACTTGTTACCTTATAAAAACACATCTCAAACTTCTGTGCAGCGCGGCTAGCATATGTTACTAACTTTCTGAACTATTGCGAGGCTCCACGATCAGCCATTGCTATAAAAAACAGGTGGTTGATTGGAACGAATAGAGATGACGATTCAACACCTCTCATCCCGACAAAGTAGGTATACATCGCTATGGCAACCAAGAAAACAAAGCTTTAAAAGAAGTTCCAATCCTTGTATTTAGACCAACACCATGACCTTTTTCTAAACCTGACCCGGTACTTTTTAATGGCTATCTCTGACCTAACTCCTAAACCTAAACTGTATATGGGGTAGCATAGTGGTGTGGTGGTTAGCACCACACCAAGACGGTCCAGAGTTCGATCCCAACATCTAGCCGGGGCGTGTGTGTGTTCTCTCCAGCTTCCTTCCAAAGTTAGGTTAATTGGTGATTCTAAATTGCCCATAGGTGTGAATGGTTGTGTCTCTCTATGTGTTACCCCTCCAACACACTGGAAACCTGTCCAGGGTGTACCCTGAGTTAGGCTCCAGCACTCTGACAATCCTGATAAGAATAAGTGGAAGAGAACGGATGGATAGAAACTATGTGTGGTAAATCTGTGACACGTGTCACTCATATTTTTGTCTGTGCTTTTATAAGTAAAAAATTTGTGGAAATAGAAATGTGGAATTTGCTTTTTAATAGTGGCCAATTTTTATTTTGTGTACATGGACATGACTTAGTACATAAGAGGCTGGACAGGTGAAAGAATGTGTTCAGGAATAGAAAAAATTCCAGTGTAATTTCTGTCCAGAGACAGGAATCAATAGACAAGAACAGACTCCTGTGAAACTGAGTTGTACATAGTGAAGAAAAAAGAAAAAAAAAACACTTGCTCCTGAGGACAACACTGTTGTAATGAAAATGAAATGTCTCAAACATGTATTGAAAAGTCAAGAAACCAACAGCAGACCCACGACATCAATATAAGGAGTGTCAAACATAAGGCCAGGAGGCCAGAATCGGCCCAGCAAAGACTCCAATCTGGTCCACTGAATGACACTGGAAAATGTGAATACATGGGCATACATTTTGGACTTTCAGGTATATTTTCAAAATTTTTTACAAGCAACCCATTCATGCTATACCAAATTAATTCAGTGCAAAATAAAAAGAAATAGCACAGTGGTTAGCACTGTTGCCTCACAGCAAGAAGGTCCTGAGTTCAATTCCACCATCAGGTCGAGGGCTTTCTGTGTGGAGTTTGCATGTTCTCCCCGTGTTTGCGTGGGTACTCCAGCATCCTCCCACAGTCCAAAGACATGCAGTGGGGGTGGGGATAGGTTAATTGGAAACTCTAAATTGCCAATAGGTGTGAGTGCGAATGGTTGTCTGTGTCTATATGTTAGCTCTGTGACAGACTGGTGACCTGTCCAGGGAGTACCTTGCCTTTCACCCCAGGACAGCTGGGATAGGCTTCAGGTATACACTTGATCCCATAACATATTTTATATATTTCTGATGTGCTTTCATTATAGTAATTTTGATATTCTGAATGCATTTGATCTTTTATTTATTTATTAAAAAAAAAAAAAAAGAATGTTTCATTTGTATTTGCTTTAATTAGGTTTCTTAGGTTTCAGAAGTAAATCTCAATAGAGACTAATTTGGAATTGCAAATTAAACTCTTCTGAACTGCTCAAATTTTACAAATTTTTATTCTATGAAATGCAGCACACAAACAGCTGAGACTGTTTTTGTCTAAGTCTATACATGTAGTGATATAAAAGTTGCTCTATCTTACCCATGTGTTATGTACATGAGTAAGATACCACAGGTGACATTGCATTTGTCCCCCTGCTCTGTGCTTGGAATTACATTTTCACTATATGTTAACACCCGTTTAAGGCTTTGACTTGTTTTTTTTAAATAAAATAATTTTATTTAACTGTGAAACCTTGTATCTACACATGTGGATACATACACCCCATCATATTCCTAATGACTACATGTTTCCCTAAGAGCTGTATTACCTTTCAACACAGAAACTTGTGTCTCGGTCTGACATTTTCATTTTTATCATCTCATACATTATGAATGAATCATAACATGAATAACAAATGTCTGACAGGCATTTAAACATGGCATTTTTCATTTTATCATGAAATATAGTAACTGTCAGCTTGTGGAGATGACAGGATTTCAAGTTCTTATTTCATTTGGTTAATTTAGTTTTTCATCCCTTTGTACATTTCATCGGTTTTGTTCCCACGAGCTTCTGGTTCTTTACACAGACTTAATTTGGCACGATCTTGGAAAAAGAACAGATATAGATGACTAGATTGTTTTGTGAAAGTAAAAATTTAAGCAAGCCAGAAATTTTTAGATGCAAAAATAAAAAGGCTTCTTTATCATCTCAACTAATTATGCGGCATCCACTTTTTCAAAAAAAAAAAAAAACTACTATTGGCGTCTTTTCTCAATTGTCTAGATAAAAACACAGATGAGCCATCTGGGTACTTGAAGAATGCAGCCAAATAAATTAACATTCAGCCATATTCTTCAACCGCTCTTTAGAAACAATTACCAAATTATTAATTTACAGTGTATTGGCAGAAAGGCAGCTCAACGTGTTAAGGTCACCATGGCAACAACAAAATTGAAGCCTAAAGTCCATCCTCGGTATGACGTATTTCTTAGTTTTCATTCTCGTTCATGTTTTCTGTGTTTTCTTCAGAGAGGTATATCTGTAGTTCTCGGTTGCTCAGTGGAAACCATAGACAAAAACACCTTCCTTATTAAAAGCGGTTTAAAATGCTGTTTGCATTAATCAAGTACTGTGATGGATTTTCCTTGTCAAACATGCACGTACTCTGTTTTAGTGTTATCAAATATTTATTAAAATGCAGTGTTCCTGAAATAGCGCAATAGTTAACGCTTCGCTTAGTAAGGGAAATATAGTATTGATTAATATTCCTTATTTCATTTGTATGCAGCCTACTGAGTCTTCACTGGATCCTTTGAACTGATGGCGACATGATTCATCATATGAATGAATGCATCAGCATTACAAAGTTGTTTTCAAAGAAGACATTTATAACATGAAAATATTAACTGAGCTTACAGTGTCACTTTTGTTTGCACTGTGGTTGTCAAATTACCTGTCTGTGACATCCTTTATGCATGATGTGCTCTCAGTGGTGAGGGCATCATTCATCTGCGGCCCCTCGAAAATTTCGAATTAGAATCCAGCCGGGACACTTGTTCTTTCGGCTCAGCGGGGCAGTCTTTTCTCCCCAGTGGTATGGAGATGTGAATGTCTTATGAGGCCGGTGGTGAAGAGGATATACTAACCCCTTCTTTTGATTTCAGGGCTGTCCCTAGGTGGAAGCAGCTCCTGCTTTGACATATTGTGACTGATGGATGGGCAGGTCAGAACAATCATTCAAACTGAGCCCTATGCCTGCCAAAGGTCTCAGACCTGCTAGATCACTATCCATTTGTCACATCATCCTCTTGATCCAAGCTGTTTCTGTAAGCCTTGTAGTCCAAGTATAGTTGGGTGAAAAGCCAAACGAATGCTGGGTGATGTTAGAAAATTCCTGCACCAGATTTTATTTGAGTGGAAGGATTGTGCAGCGTTTGCCATCACCTGGGTGTCTCTGGTCCTGGAAGTTAAAGCAATATGAGGCAACCCAATGTTTTTTCTGTCAACAGCTGTTGTTATCTTTTGCTGCACATTCTACTGACATTCAGCGTAGTGGGCTGAAAAGCACAGGTACAGCGACCTGATGTCAGAGTGACAGAGTCATAAATAATGGAACCAAGCAGGGTTCACACCGCCCAGGGACAGCCAGCCCCAACGATATGAAAGGAGCCCAAGAGCCCAAGGACACTCAAATAATGGTCCCCCATAACCAGTGTTACTGTCGTGTATCTTAATCAAACCAACAGCCATCCCCCACACATGCACACAGGCAGACTTGGGGGAAAAAAATATTCTGTCTTGTACAGTTGACAGAGATGAAGATCAAATGCCAAAGCTCCCCAGACATTTAGGTTTAACAGTCCTCACCCTTATGGTTGAAGCCCTTAAAGCTACATATCAAAGAAGAAAAAAAAATCCTGATTAAAGGCACAACAAAGTAGACACTGGTCAGTGTTCAGTAAAGAGCATTGGGTCCTTGAGAGAGAAACCTACTCTGCGATCATTAGAAGGTCTGTGTGGTGAGTCCAGATGGAGCTGTCACAGTGAAGCATGCCTACACATGTCCTCAGTGTCTGTGGGATCCATTGCTTTGGGCTAAATCAGAGGGACGGAAAACCAACATAGTCTTGCACCAGAGAATTTCCTTATATTGACAGAGTGATGCCTTTTTGCAGGAAACACTGTCCTCCAAGAGTCTTAGACAAATAATACTTGTTCATGCAGCCCTAGTGAAGTACCAGTCCTTATCAGTGGTTATAATTGGCCGTACTGTAATAGCCAAGCCAGACAAGCTGATCAGGGCATGGGACATGTCTCCTTAATAAGCAACTAACAAGCAAATGCAGTACTACATTTGTAATCTCTCATTTAATAACTGTATGATATGACTAATACGCTGTTGACATTGTTTTAATTATAAAACATTACTTCATTTCTTTTTTTTCTATTAATTCTAGTGCTCTCTTTATTATATACATTTTTGAAGGTCAGGTTTGTTTAAAGGGCTTTTAGTGGTTATGAACTAGGGCTGTTAAGAAGGAGCAGCAACCTGATGATCAAAGAAGCAATTTGAAATGATTTCACAATACAGCCACATCGCTGCAGCACAATCCAGCTCCATACAATTATAATACTAAATCAACGTCCAGTCCAGATGGACATGTTCTGATGGGAAATCTTGTGTCCAGGCATTCATGTGGTTGTTACTTTGATAGTTGCTACACACCCAAACACTGTTAATGACAGGGCCATAGGCACCACTGAAGGCTAATGACCCAATTATTGTCTACATGCACATAATTTCAGTAGTGCCGTGCAGACTTCTGTATCACATACAGTTAAATGTGTTTCTTTTAATCATTAACCTTTCCAAACAGTCTAAACTGGTCACATTTCACTGAGTCTGTATGCACCAAACACAAGTTTGTTTTTGCACAATTAATTTCAGTACAGTGTTTTTAGCTGTGAACACTGTGATGACAGATTACCGTCACTTGATAGGTGAAGGTAATCTGTATATATATTTATTTCTATATGAAGGGTTTCACCCCAAATCCAGCACCCTGAGACTCTAGGCCAAGGGTCAGCAACCTTTAACACCCAAAGAGCCATTTGGACCTGGTTTCCACACAAAAGAAAACACTGGGAGCTGCAAATACTTTTTGACATCTAAAATGAAGATAACACTGTATATATTGTTTTTTTTACCTTTATGCTTTGTGTGAACAACTAAAGTGGGTTGCTTATGAAATCCATGAAGTGCTACAGAGAAAATTACATTTTATTTATGTAATTAACACATTTTGAACTCTTAGAGAAATATAACAAAAAGGAAAGACACCCAGTTGAAGGTCTCTTAAATGAATTTAAAAGCTGAGCTTAAATGATCCATGTAGCAAAGAAAAACTGTTGTGAGCCGCCACCCTTATATCGCCTTTGGGCTTTTGGGGCGTAGCGGAGCCTTGACCTTATTTTTGAAAAATAATTTGAAAAAAGCACTATGCTACTAAAAAATGAAAAATACATATTTGCTAAATTCTGCATAAATATTTATTTTACCTAGTTTATGTGTGTGGCGGGGCGTGGTCTGCAGTGCAGCTGCATGGGAGGCGGACGCACCTGAGCGGCATCCGCAATCACGCCTCGCCGCCTTAAAGTCTGTGCTCTCTCTACTGTTGTGTTGTCGGGCTGTGAGCTGAAAAGCTACAGCCGGCTGTATGCGTACAGCAACCGTGTGTGAAAAGTGGTCAACAAAGAGATGCGGAAAAGCATGCTCATGAAAACATCGTCGGGTCTGCCGTGATATGTTTACAATGGAACTTCTGCTCCTGAACCTCTGCACACAGGGTCTGCAAATCGGGGCTGTCCGAAGTCACTTTCATCTTTACGCAGGACTGTAAGCTGTGATCTGTGAGGCATGAGCGGTGTTTGTTTTTAACATAGTTCACGGTGGAGAATAGCTGCTGACATAATGTGGATCCGAAAATCCATAATTGGCCTACCTGGGGTTGAAAGTC
>VUQG01041940.1:0-12623 GCA_015106755.1 Etia nguti | reverse complement strand
CTCAGGTCTTTGAAGGAGCCTTTGTGTCTCTGAGCTGTGATGAGGACGACAGCTCTGCTGGATGGACTCTGAGGAGAAACACAAGCAAACAACAGAGGACTCAGTGTGGAGATAGAAAATCAGAGGGCTCTTCCTGTAACATCAGCTTCATCATCCCATGGGACAGTGGAGTTTACTGGTGTGAGTCCAGAGAGGGTCCCATCAGTAACATGGTTAACCTCACAGTCACTGGTAAGCTGAGTGTGTGGAGTTAGTGTTGATGAAGCTGTGTGTAAATGGATGAAATGCTGTAGTTTGTCTCTGTGTTGAGGTGGATCAGTGATCCTGCAGAGTCCTGTCCTCCCTGTGATAGAGGGAGATGACGTCACTCTGCTCTGTAAAACAAAGACCACTCCCTCCAACCTCCCAGCTGCTTTCTATAAAGATGGCTCCCTCATCAGGAAGCAGCCTACAGGTCACATGACCATCCAGCATGTTTCCAGGTCTGATGAAGGCCTCTACAAGTGTGACATCAGCGGTCATGGAGAGTCTCCATCCAGCTGGATCACTGTCACAGGTGACACACTCACCTGTCTGTGTTTCTGCAGGTTTCAACATTCACAAGGTGACGAGAACTTAATGACTGTGTTTGCTTTATTTTAGACAAACACACCACCACACCTCCACCTACATCAGAATCTATCCCAACATCCTCATCTGCTCATGGCTCCCCTCCTGTTCTTGCTGTAGTGGTGCTTGTTGGATCAGTCTGTTTTGTGGTTTTGCTGGTGTTACTGGTTCTGCTGGTGATACAGTGTGTTCGTTGGAAACCTGAAGGTGAGACTCAGACATCTGGATTTTGCATGTATGCCTTTGTTTTGCAGAATAATCTAAACATTTCTACCAGTCATCATACACTTTTGTATTTACATTTTGTGCAGATGTTGTCATTTCTATGTTTTTGTTATTTTTACGGATAATAGTTACAGAGATGTAGTTTCAGACCGATTAAAGGTTATATAAAGTGTCAAACTGTCAACCACCATCATGCATTTTTTATAAAATGGGAATATTTTGGGACATCCATCCATCCATTCACTTCCGCTTATCCCTTTCAGGGTCGCGGGGGACACTGGAGTCTATCCCAGCTGTCTTAGGGCGAGAGGCGGGGTACACCCTGGACAGGCTGCCAGTCTGTCACAGGGCTAACACACAGAGACAGACAACCATTCGCGTTCACATTCACTCACGGATTCACACCTTTGGGCAATTTATATTTTTCAATTACCCAAGCACGGTGGTTAGCACTGTTGCCTCACATCAAGAAGGTCTTGAGTTCAATTCCACCATCAGCCCAGGGTCTTTCTGTGTGGAGTTGCAGGTTCTCCCCGGGTAATCCGGCTTCCTCCCACAGTCAAAAGACATGCACTTAGTGGGGTTAGGTATTTTGGGACAATTTAGGGAAATATTATAATATAATTTTAGAACTATACAGTGTAATCTCTAGCTGTTTGGAAAGCAAGTACTTAAAAATGAGTTGAGCCGGACATATTATGAGAGAATAAGAATTCTGGATAGAAATATATTGGAGCTTTGGTCAGATATATTACCTGCACTGATGTCCTCTGTATGCCTTTTGTTATGCAGAGAATGACCCAGCTGCAATCTACTCAGGAATGAGATCTGAAGATGTCAGTTATGGACAAATCATCATCAAAGATAAGAGCAAAAACTTACAGATAAGAGGTACAGCTGGTCTTCTTTCTTTTTTGTCATGGTTCAGTTCTAGAGCCAGAGCTGTGAACCTTTGTCTTACAGTTAATTAATGCAGGAACTGTTGCTCACCTAATTTAACTAACTCCTTAGTTAAATTTCGTTAATTGCGATCTACTCAGTCTTTTGTTCCTAGGACTGCACTCTTCTATATTGCTTCCACTTATCCACCTCAGGGTTGTTGGGAGTTCAGTTGGTTCAGTTTTAGTTCTATAGCACCAAACCACAACAACAGCCATCTCAAGTCCCTTTAAACTGTAATGTAAACATTGTACAATAATACAGAGAAAATCCCAACAATCAAACAAACCTCTTTGAGCAAGCTCTTGGTGACAGTGTGAAGGAAAAACTCCCTTTCAATAGGAAGAACTCTCCAGCAGAACCAGGCTCAGTGAGGAGCAGCCATCTGCTGCAACTAGTTGGGAGTTTGGAGAGACTTCTCTGGTGTTGTACTTTGAATCTGCTTGAGCCAGACTTCTATTTTGAGGATTACACTGTCTAATTACTGACACCAATTTTGACTTTCCACACCTGCTCAAGTCTTTCCTACAGATGTACTTGCCGTTTTTCACTTATCTATTTTTTTGTGCTCCTTCTTCCTGATGTTGCTGTCTGCTGGGGTTGCCACATCTATCACAGCTACAGTCTTCTGCTCCTTGCCAACCACCACATAAAGCTTGATGTCATCTATGTACTGAACAGGAGATGGCTGACTCCAATCCCAAGTCTACATCTTCATTTGCTCTTATTGATGAGCTGGCCCAGAGGGTTGAGGTCTATTCAGAACAGCAGTAGGGAAAGTGCATCACTTTGGTATATTCCAGACTTGATGTTGACTTGTGTGATTGCGCAACACAAGCTTTTAGCTTGGTGAATTTGTTGACGTCTTGAGATGTGTGTAAGGAGGAAAAAACCTTTAATACAATGACTCATTTTCAAAGTTCTGCATGTAAAACCACAGCAACTACTTCCTGTTTTTGACTCCAGTTTACTGTAGTTTGAAACAGATAAAAAATTCTCACCATGGCGTGTCCTCGTTTTAGAACGTGTTTGCTTTGCACTCCGTGCAGAAGTGTGTCAGCCTGCATGGAAATATGATGGCATCTTTGTGGTCGTCCAATTATCTTCTTCACAGATATACCCTCGACTCTTTCTGGTTTCAGGGGTAGGGGAAATGAAGTGTCACCACAGAGGTATATGACATGAAAAAACTGTTATAAAAAAAAATCTGAAACTGTTTATAAAAGCCATCAAATAATCTCATCATTATGCTGCATAAAACAATATTTAATAACCATTAGTGTTAAAATATAAAAGTACTGTTATACAGTTGAGCTGGATCACTCTCTGTACAATAAAATATACTGCAATTACTGTAGGCACAAGTCTACTCAGAGATGAGGATAGCAGACATCAATTATTGTTATATCATCATCAATGGCAAGGAAAAAAATACCTAAGCGGTACAGCAGCTTTTGTCTCCAACGAGAGGTTTTGTGTTTGATGGTTAAAGAAAGTGAATCCTCAAAATTATGATTATCAAGTCAATTATTTTGGGAAACCATGATAGAAACTCATTTCCAAAAAATTTAGTGCATTGCAATGCATGCACTATATTGCCAAAAGTATTCAGTCACCCATCCAAATCACTTGGGCCATGCGTCAGGCTCGAACCCATTTAGGAGTTGGGCTCGCCCCTTTAGTTCTAGTGAAAGAAACTCCCATTGCTTTAGCATACTGAGATATTTTGGACAATTTCATGCTCCCAACATTGTGGAAGCACTTTGGGTATGACCCCTTCCTGTTCCAACATGACTCCACACCAGTGTACAAAGTAAGGTCAATAAAGATATGCATGAGTGAGTTTGTTGTGGAAGAACTTGACTGGCCTGCACTGAGTCCTGACCTAAACACAATGTTATACCTTTGGGAATAAGAGCGGAGACTGTAAGCCAGGCCTTCGCTTCCAACATCAGTGCCTGATGTCAGAAATGCACTTCTGGAAGAATGGTAAAAATTCCCATGAACGTACTCCTAAGCCCTGCCGGAAACCTTCCTAGAGGAGGTAAAGCTGTTATAGCTTTAAAGGGTGACCGAACATCATATTAAATCCTATGGATTAAGAATGGGATGCCGTTCAAGTTCATATACATGTAAAGGCAGATAAGCGAATCAAAATTAGCCCCAGATGTGTCTGCTGTCTGATTTTGGTACACGCACATGTTTTTAGCTGGATGAACAGAGAAAATCTGAACAGACCAAACATTCTTTACTGTGTGTTCTTAGCCCCTCAAACCTGTTCTTTAATACAGTAACTCATTTTCAAAGATCAGCATGTAACCACAGCAGCTATTTCCTGTTGTTGACTCCAGTTTACTGCACTCTGAAACTGATAAGAGCTTTTGCCACAGTGTGGCCTAGTTTTAAAACATGTTTGCTTTGTGCTCTGTGCAGAGGCCTTTTGTAAGTCAGAGGGGCTTCAGAATTTAGGGTCACTGTGTGGTTCATGTAGAGTTGAAATACTTCTCAGAAGTTTTTAGCAGACAGCTAAAATATGTGAATACAAGGTAACAAAAATGGCTTTTTTGGTATTTAGTGATCAAATAATAGATTGATGTAAATGGTTTGTATACCACAGAGAGGTACATGCACTTAGGTCTGGGTATTTTTATTTATAAGCCAAATGCAAACCTCATCGGCCTTCTCTAGGTATTTTAAAGTAGTCATTCATTTGTTTTAACATTAAATGCTAATAAATCAATTCCGCTAATCAGTCAAACCCTTATATGTATTACTATACATTATGAAAACTGTTGAGTGAAATGAATCACAATGACACATCATGGGAACAGTTATTAGATGGGATATATCAAGGAGCAAGTGAACATTTTCTCCCCAAAGCTGATCTGTTAGAACAGAAACAAGTGGCCAAGTGTAAAAATTTGAGGGAGTTTTACAAAGGCCACATTGTGATTGCTAGGTGACTGGATAGGAGCATGTCACAAAACTGCAGTTATTGTCAGGTGCTCCAGGTCTGCAGTGGTCTGAATCTATCACATCTGGTCCAAGGAAGGAAAAAGAGTGAACCAGTGACAGGGTCGTGGGTGGTCAAGGCTCACTGATGCATGTAGGGAGCAAAGGGTGGCTTCTGTTGTCCAATCCAAAACATAAGCTACTCTACCTGAAAGTGCCAAACAATGTAATGCTGGTTCTGATGTAAAGGTGTCAAAATATAGAGAGCATCACAGTTTGTTTTGTACGGGGCAGTGCAATGGGCACATGAGCCTCAGACCTGCCAATGGAAGAAGAAGGGCTGGTGCTACGTTGCCCTAAAAGGTCCAAGGGATGAGGGAAAGCAACAATAGGTCTCCAGGTTGAAAAACGGAGACAGGGAGGCACAATGGTTAAATTAAAGGGTTTTGTTAATGTTCCTGTTACTAACTAAACTAAAAGAGACGGACAAGCCGCTATCACCTTTTAAAGAAAGAAAACAACAAAACCCAGGTGTTGGTCAAAAAACTGAAAAGTAAGTCAAAAAAGACTGAGTCCCACCTCCTAACTTACAGGCTTTAAAGAATCTGTTGTTAACATCTTGGTGCCAGATAAACCAGCACACTTTCAAACTATATGTTGTGCACAGACCCCTGTAATCTCTCTGTGTTTTATTAAGCAGAGAGTGATCCAGCTTCAGTCTACTCAGCAGTGAGCATAGAAGACATCACTTGTGGATATCATCAGACCACAGGACAAGAGGTAAAGTTTCTCTTTATTTTAAACTTTGAACAAAGCCAAGCTAGCTACACAACCTGTTTTATGATGCTAAGCTAAGCTAACTATGTCCTGAGTCCTTATCAAACTTCTCCGCTGTCTTTTAGAAAGACAACAGTTCATTTAGAGGTACATGGGCAGCAGAATGTAGTTAATGATTGACTCAAAGCAATAGATACCAGACAACAAGCCCCTGTTTTGAGATGATACTTAAGGGCACAACCCTGTATGATATTTTTCTTATTACTTAGAAACTGTGTAGTTTATGTCCTATATAATATAATTTTAGGAGTCATTTTAATTTCACCATTGCCTTAATTCCAGCTGATGTCATGGGGATACTCATTCAGCAAATTTGAAAGTATAGTCACTCCGCAGTACTGCCTGTCCATGTGGTCTCATTACTGTCATGTGTTCATGGATCCAGATGTCAGTAAAGAATTACCTTCTTTGAAGTGGTATAGAAATTCACATTTCTCGACAGTTTTGAAAACATTAAACATTGATTTATATGAGGATTTAGAGGTTAGCCTACATGTAATGCAAATACAAGCTATACAAAAATTTACTTTCACAATAGTTAGAGGCCCTGAAAGTACATCGGTGATTTCTAAATGTAATATTTTCCAATCAATACCAATTTCTAATACCTTGATACATACAGGAGATAAACAGATAAAAATTTCAGGGCTCAAAAAACACAAGTTTAGTCTTTGTTAAAAATGCAACCAAGTCAATATTACACCCATTTGAAGTCTCAGAATTTAAAGACAAAATGTTTTTGTTCAGCACAAAATAAGTTAGAGCATTTGAAAAGTTTATTTTTTTACCCACTACTTGGATACTTTACCTTTTTGCTATATTATTCTCTCTGTTATTGTCATGGTCTGGAGTCTGGTGACTCTGTTTAAGTGTTTGATTATTTAAGGTTCTGTGATTTAGTATTTGTATTGCTAGATCCCTTAGTTATTAAATAGTACTTTAGTTATTTTCTAGCCTTTTGGTTTTGTCACAGTGCCTTGTGTTTTCAGTTTTGCTCTCCTTCCCATCTTGTCATGTACGATTCGTCTCACCTGTGTTCCCCTCCTGTTTCCATTTTCCTAATTACCCTCTGTGTGTATATATTGTGTGTGTTTCCCTTTGTTCCTCATTGGGTCATCTTTGTTTCCCCTGCTGTTGTTCCCGCTGCAGTTTCAGGTTTCTTGTTTAGCTTTTCCAGTTTAGGGTTTTCTTTGTTTATCTCAGTGCCCAATTGCCTTTTATTTTCGCTTTTTGTTAATACCCACCTCATCTCCCTGTGTCTGCATTTTGGTCCGCGTTCACCTCATTCGAAACAGTCTGCTTTGGCAGATGTGACAGTTAAAATATTAACTTTCAAATGTAGTCTTAATCTAAGACTCTATAAATTTTGAATTGGAAAATCACTCTTACTGTTAGCTAGTGTACCCCTGGTGCCGGTCCAGAGAACTGTGTGTAGTGACAAATCACTCCTTATAAAATAAGGGACTATTTGAAAGAAAGCAGGTGCATGAAATAAAAACGAGTTTTAACTCCAGATAGATGTTAAGAGGATAACAAAGCTCCATTCAAACCTCAAATGATGCTGCTTGAAACTGTATGTCAGGGTGGAGAGAAGAGAGAGAAAGAAAAGCAGAAAGGAACAAATGTTTTGATGTAATTTAATGTAGATGATGAGGTTTTTGTTTCAGCTCTGTGAGTTCCAGGTTTAAATTTGTGAATTTAGTGGATGTCTCAAGGAACAGTTAAACTGTGAAAAGTATTGTAGCTGAGCTGGTTCCCATAAAGTGTGAACTGGCAGCGTGTCACATGCAGACAGATGGAGATTGGAGGTGTTGATTGAACTACAGAGCTTGTAATCATGTTTCCTGTTGTTTTAACTGTGTTAACTGTGTTCAGACTTTAAACCAGAGCCAGACGTTGTCGAAGCTTCACTGAAGTAATCCACCAGTCCAACCACTGACATTCCCTACTGGTCTCCCCATCACCTCAGACCAGAGTACATCCACATGTCCCAAAGATTTTTTAGACCCAGTGTCTCAAAAAAACAATCTTCTTTTTTAATGGAATTTTTTAAAAGTCTGTGTAAATTCTCAGTTATGCAGATCATGGTAGTCTGAGGGAGCTTGAAAACAGACCACAACTGTGTTATTTTTTTTTAAAAGTTTTTTTTATGTTTCACCTCTCATTCACGAGGTGGAGAGTTCCAGGAATCCCGCGAAGGCAATCTGTCTCTGTAGGTCCTCAGTCATCCAGAATTAAAATTTATATTAATCATGTGATGACACACAAGATTAATAGTGGGTCAATGACCACCTCCTGAGGGACAAGCCTGGGATGCTCAATCTTTTGGTGAAGCTGAAACATCTTCACAAAAACTTAAACAAGTCCACACGCCTTTTCTTCAAGCTCCTCTGAATTTTTAAAAGTGTATCGTTGTTT
The DNA here is from genome assembly GCA_015106755.1 of Etia nguti. NCBI lineage: Eukaryota > Metazoa > Chordata > Actinopteri > Cichliformes > Cichlidae > Etia > Etia nguti. The sequence continues at coordinate 4,643 of VUQG01041940.1, read as the reverse complement.
GTATGTGTTCAGTAACTTTACTGTTACTTACTGTATATTTTATTCATATGTAATTATTTATTTTTATTGAATCCTGCTCTTGTTCCCACAGCAGATATCTGGTTAATAAAATGTTGCTCTCGTTTGTATTTTTCGTGTTGTTGTGCCAGTTTTAATGATTGTGTGTGATGGGAAATTGTCTTGTTCCAGCGTGGTTGTAGCTAACCGATACATGCCTGACTTTGGTGGAGAAAACAAGCAGTAAGCATTGAACCACAGACTAAAAAGAGGAGCAACATCACTAGAAGATCTTGCATGCATCCTATATCCTTACATTTGTTCTTTTAGAATTTCTTTTTATATTATGTTAAGTAAAAATATTAATTTAATTTAAATGGGGACATCTAGTGGAGAGAGCAGCATGGTGGCCCGGTGGTTAGCACGCACACTAAGAGGGATTAAACCGAATTTCCCGGAGGAACCCACCCGAGGAATTAATAAAGTTTTATCTAATCTCTAATCTAATCTAAGAAGGCTTCATGGATATATATAAGTGAGCATCATCAGCATAAAAGTTAAACTGTTTGCAGTCATTTACTATAATATTGACTAGGAAGCATGTACAATATAAAAAGAAAGAAAAGTACTGATTCAGATAACTAAACATATTTAAATATAAAGGTCAAAATTATGTTTTTTTTCTGTCTAAACCCGCTGAACTCATCATTATGCTCTAAAATACAATAGTTCATTGAAATTAGCTGCTATTAAAAATAAATGATGTCTGCCACAAGCCCCATGCAAAATCAAAAAAAGAATCAGCACTGCTTGTTTTACTTTTGCCAGTGGTGATTTTTCCCCTCATATCTGCCACCTTTACTATGCTCACTGTATGTTGCAGCCATTTTTACACTAAAATGTCACAAAGTCAGGGGATAGCAGTTGCGTTGAGCATGCTGCAGCACACCCGGTGGATACTGGAGGATATCTACATTCACTGGTACTAATTCAAAAACCCTTAATGTATATTTAAGGGGAGTGAGGACTTAGAGTTTGTAAAAGAACATATGACAACATATGAAACAACCCTCTGCTATTACATCAATCTAAGACAGATATGTGACGCATATCGATGTTATCATGTTTTCTGTAACCAATCACAGGGCTACACCGCGTAGAAAAGTCATTCTTATAAAGGGTGCCATTCCTTTTGATTGGGAAACAGAGAAGCAGCTTCGGAAATGGATTCAAACTTTTCTCATCTTCGGGTGGATATTTCTGATTGGATATTTGAGTGGGTAATACCTGATATTTGATTGAATTAATATTTATTTTTATTTTACTGTGTCTTATTGAATCTTCACGTCGGCTATTTGGCATTTAATGTTCATATTCATTTTACCCTTTTGTGTGCAGTGTTTGTGAAAAGCATTTAATAAATAAACTTTAATGATTTTATTTAGAAGAATCTTTAACATGACCCTTCAGAAAAACAGTCAGTGATGTGAACCAGCCTTCGGTGTTTATTTTTAATCATTTTAATTTGCTTGGATGCTGCGATCTGTGACAGGTTATTATTGTTCATTCAGGTGAATGAGGACTATGAACTATGAGCTAAACAGCCAATTGACGTTGAAACAAAACACTTATTTACATTTAATTATTCACATTAAAAGAAGCCAAACCTGCTGTAACCAGCTGTTGGTCCTGTCAGGGTGGTGTTGTTGGCTGTTGTTTTTATTTCACCTCTGAACAGCCACCTGGTGACCCATCGGGGGTTTTTGACGGCACTGGATAACTTGGTGGATATTGAACGGTAAACAGATGTTTTGCTGGCTGCTGGTCTGTTGGCAGGTAGGATAATCAAAGTGATAAAGTGCTGCTGGTTTGCCAAGATTAGAGGAAAATAAAACAAATAAAAAATTTAGTCAGTCCCTCTTTTGCTTTGAACTTGCTTGATAGATATCGAGTGCTAATGGCAATATTAAAGCCTGTAACTGGGGTGGTTATGAGAACGAAACATGGACCAACCATTTTTTTTTATTATCACGTGATTTATTATCTCACATCTTCTTCTTCTTCTTGGTTTTTTTTACATAAATGCCACAAAATGGCAGAAAGAGGCAGTGACTCAGATCTGTTACGGCACAGCTTTATTTAAAACTTGGATTTAATGTAATCTAGTCAGGTTTTTAACTCAGGTTCTGCTATTCATCATTCACAAAGATACCCGTGTCATCAGACATCTATAACAATCTCAAGGTCAGCAGAACTGGAAACAGAAATGTTTGCAATTCTCCGTTGGATCCTGTTTATCTGCGGATTCGTGTTTGTCTCTGCAGATGAGATCTGTTAGTAGCCAACCTCATTATCTCTGTAAGATAAAGAGGAAGCCAATCAGTCTTATTTACATACCAAAAATATTTGCAAAGAGTTGTCTTCATATCGATTCAGTTTTTCCGTGTGTGTGACGGAGACACGAGGCTGGGTGGAGTCTGTGTGGACCTAACATGTCGGTGTGATCAGATCTCAAAGACAAGGAAGTGTTCCACCAGGGTGTAGATTTTCGAAAAACCCGTTTTGTGTTTACGTTCGGACGAGGTACACTGAGATTTAGTCAGGCAAAGTCAAAGGTGTGTTCCTTTTTTGACATCACGCTGTGCGCCACGTTATTGTTAACATGTGATGAATTTCTGGATCGAGACAAAAGAAAGTCCAAGTGTCCAGTCATCATTAATCTGCATAGGTGCATGGTGCAGACACAGCTACCTGCTAATTAGTGGTCAGTAACATCCAAATAAAATCCTAGAATTTCACTCACCAAAATTGGAGCACTTCTTAAACGGTCTGTTCATTTAGCTACACAGCAGCCATATTACTGGTCAGATAATTGCATTAAAAAGGCTACAACAGCACAATCATGGTCAGAGGTCCAGCAGGAACAACAATTAGCTGCCTAGGACACAGTTAGCAGCTACAGATGCCTGCGTTACCATGCTGTCAATCAAAGAGGCCACACCCCTAAAAAAAAAGGGTTGGGCTTTAATACAAATTTAAAATATATTATAAAAATAAAAACTTTCAAACAAAATCTCAATCTGAGCTCCAGATGCAGATCACAGTCCTGGAATTAAACTTGAAGAATTGGATGCTTTTAATTTAAAAGGACTGAATCAAAGCATTTGTTCAAGAATAGGGGAGAGTGGAGCACTTTATTCTCCATCTGGCTGATTTTCTGGCAAAAATATTTTTTGTTTGTTTTTAACCCTTTAAGACCTACCACAGAACCAAGCTTATCTTTATATTTTTACATGCTGTAGTGCCAATTTGGGGAGTATTTCAAGTTGATATACATCAATACAACCATTTTATCCCAAATTTTAATAATATGTATGCATTAAGTCCATAGTAACTACAAAAATTGCAAAAAAGTGCAAAAAACGACAAAAAAAATTGAAAATCGTTTTTGTTTTTTTCACACATATTTCTAGTTAGAGAAATTTCAGAGGGATATCCCTCAAAACTGTAAATGCAAAAAAGTTGCACAAAATAGTTTCCAACCACAGGAAATTTTGAGTGTCTTCATAGTTTTATTTTTGACATACACTGATTTTTATATACTGCAGGAAGAACGAAAATAAATATTATAATGCAAATTTGCAAAAAAACCCCAACAAAATAAACTATTTTCAGCAGTGTAATTTGAGTTTGACAGCTGATCGGATCGGCAAAGCATGTTTCTGGAATATTGTGTTTTTGTTACTGCAAGTGCTTTTTATGCAATTTTTACAAAGCTATATGTGGAAGGAAACCGTGACCCAGGACAAGCTGAATGCATAAGACGTAAGTACAATTCCTCCGGTTTCATATGCAAAAAAAATTATTGCACTAGCTTATGTGGTTGCAATTCTACCGGGCTTTAAAAATAGTTACGCCCTCTATCCGGTCTTTAAGTCTGACATCATTAGCCGCGTCCAGGCCCAAACTCCACTACAGGTCCCAAAGTCAAACGATCACTGCAGCATTACTGAGAGTTGAAAAACTGTCTAAATTCCTTCATCTTAAATAAAATGATCAGCGTTGCTGCTTTACCAGGTGTAACGATTAAGTTTAACATCCAGGCATCCATGAAAACAGAATTTATTAAATTTAATGGCGTTAGAAGTTAGCAGGAAGTTAGCTCGCTAGCTTCCATGTAAATATGATATACCATGTTCTGACTGAGAGATTTCTGAAAAAAATTAATCATACAGCTCTGCTATCACTTCCAACATAAATGAAGACAGAAAACTAAACAGCTACGTGATCGCTAGCGACACAGCTATGTTAGCCTAACATTAGCACAGTGAAGTTGGAGGACGAACGAACTTTTTTTCCACTCGATAAAAGCTATCGTGAGGGTTCCCGATGGTTAGGAACAAATGCAATCGCATGGCAGGATGCTGTAAACGGACCAAACTTCAGTCAGGAGAACAACTGAGATAATCCATCCACAATACGAGGTTAGTCATTAATATACTGCTGCATGGGCTGGACTGTACTGTAGTTACATCGTAAGGGTTTAAAAACTGAGCTTTAAAATGATTAGTGGTAATAAAAATCGAGAGAGGCCGACAGTGATCACTGACTATTTTTAGGGGCTTGTTGAGATGAAATAGAACAAG
>VUQG01041938.1:0-15860 GCA_015106755.1 Etia nguti | reverse complement strand
TGTCCCTGTTGCAACACACCTGAATACAATTAGTAGGTCATTAGCAAGACTCTATAGAACTTGACTGCATGCTGAAGTGGCAATTCAGCCATTTGATTCATGTCACAGCAGCTCATGAGTGAATGAACATGGTGCAATAAAAGTACTTTTAGAAGTACATTTTTCCAAACACTTACATTTACTTAAATTTACTTGAGTAGGGTTAGGGGGTTGCCACTTCAGCATGCAGTCAGGCTCTATACTCTTGCTAATGACCTACTAATTGTATTCAGGTGTGTTGAAGCAGGGACACATGGAAAAGTTTCAGGACACCGGCCCTCGAGGACTGGAGTTTGAGACCCCTGAACTAGAGCAACTACAGACATAACAGCGGTGTCAGCTTTCTAATGCGTTCATATAAAAATCACTCCAAAAGGGCAAACCTCCTCCATAAGCAGCTGACTCTGCTGTATTTTGTATATCAGTTAAGGGTACCTTGATTACTAAAAGATTATACAGGAGTGGGTAATGGATGAAAGCTATTGATTTGTAAATAACTGGACATGAATAACTTGAGCTTATTATATTATACTATACTACAGTCTATTTCTAACTAACTAGGCAGGTCATCTTCTTTATATTGACAATACTTTCTTTAAACATATAACATGTTTTTGAGTCAACTGGAAATAAAGGCAGATCTAAAACTTAAAAGTGCGGACACAGGTCAAATAAAACATGCTATTTGGATGGAAACTATAATGTGATATTTAGAATCCCTGTATATCAGTGTCATTTACTTTTGCCAGTACAAATATAGGATAATTTTAAGCACTGTTTTAAAGATAAAATATATTGTATTAAAGTTTTACCTTATTTGACCTTGAAGAACAGGTCAGAGGTCCAGGAGGGACAAAAAAATGTCAGTAAGAAATAGTTTTAAAAAGCTGTATTTAGCATTAGTATCACTTTGACTTCCTATCAATCTATTGGCCTTGCAGGAGAGGTCAGGGGTCAAATGTGACACAATATTTAAAATCTTTATATGGTACTTTATACGGTACGCTACCAAAAACATAACGTTTGCACTTAGATAACTTACACAGAGCATAATTGAGATTTTTTTTTTTTAACACAGAAAGGTGGAATTGCCTCAGGCTTTAAACACGTGGTAACCAATGATGTAGATGTCAAACGCTTGCTGCACTTGAAAGGTCGTCGACCAGTCAGAGCCACTGAGGAGGATCTGTCCTGGAAAAGCTTCAACAAAGGAGACTGCTTCATCATTGATCTGGGAAAGGTGATCTACAATTAGTATAGAGTTTAGATGTTGCATTTTGTCATTAAAACCTTATTTACTTCTTCTTTTCTTTGGATCTTCTCTGTGAATTAATAGAACATTTACTGCTGGTTTGGGAGTGAAGCAAATCACTTTGAGAAGCTCAAAACCGCTCAGATGGCACGAGATATTCGTGACAATGAGCGAAACGGCCGCGGTGAAGTCCATACAATTGATGAAGGTAAAGAGCCAGAAGCCATGACAAAGGTAAGTTCTGTTGACTTCCTCCTTGTTTAGAATCATTGTGACTGTTACAAAGAAGTTATTTGTCTCACTTGGTAGCTAGAGAGGATGTTAAGTACAATGTTGTATTCATTTATAGGTACTTGGACCCAAGCCTGATCTCCCACCAGGAAGCAGTGATACAGATGTTGAAAAGACAAACAGGAACAAGGCGTCACTTTATCTGGTAAATACACACATACAGAGAAGGCAAAAAAGTCAGAGAGCAGCAGTGAAAAAACTTCTACTTTGTATTAATTTTTAGTCTAGTAAAAGGTATTTCTGTTGCAAATTTTCATGTTTGCTGAATAGCTTAAATCAGAAGTTCTATTTCTAAAAAGAAAATGTCCATGAAATTTATTTGCTCCAGTTTTGCAACACTCAAGCTCCATGGACTCTATAACACTTTGCAACACCTGATTATCCATGTTATCCTGCAATTGTGTTTTAAAGAGCCTTGAGGTTTTCTCAGTCTTCATGTGCTCAAAATACATTCAGTGGAGTCGAGATCAGGTGATTGAGGAAGAAATGCCATGAAAGGTCTTAGCCCATCTTAAGTGTTTGGCACAGTATAGGCTAATAAATGACGGTGGGTTTCTTGTTACCCCCGATGCTATCCATCCATGCACTGAGATCTCCCCTGCACAGCCTTCTGCTGGCAAGACTTTTGCTGATTGCATTCTCTCTTATCTGTAGTTTGTGCGATTGTGGTTGATGCTACAATTTCCACAGAGTCTTCATATTGTCATGCAAAAGCCCATTAAAACTGAAGCCTTCATTCAAGTGCAGAGTTGATGCTGAGTTTGATTTCACTGTGCTGAAAAGATGTGCAGTGGCTGCAAGTTGTTTCCCTCAACAAGCCTCTAATGAATCAATTAAAATGTGTCATCTGTTGTTTGTAATACAGTTTTATCTGAATGCTCCTGTGGAAATCCTACCTGCCTTGTGTACTGCTTTGTACACAAGGCAGTCAGGCATAGTTAATGCCACTATACCATCTGCTTCTGATCAATCTGATCTAGCTAACAATAGAGGAAAAACGTAAATGTTTCTTTTTGATTTTCTTCATTCCTTCATGTGTGTATCGTGTATAGGTTTCTGTAATTTAACACTTTGGGATCATTTCAAGGTTTAGATGAAAATATGAGAGAGATTTTTTTAAGATTCTGTCAGACTTTCAACCATAGTGTATGGTCACTTGAAATGATTCTTGTAAATAAAAAGGTTCAGATGACAAATAGAGATGCTTTGATCTCTCTGCTGTCTAGATTTCTGATGCTGGTGGTGCCATGAAAACATCTTTGGTGGCTGATAAAAACCCATTCAAACAAGATATGCTCTCCCAGAATGATTGCTACATCTTGGACAATGGAGTGGATAATAACATATTTGTCTGGAAAGGTATCAAGCTTTTACATCTGTTTATTTCTACAACTTCTTGTCTACTATATTAATCAAGTCTCTGCTCATTGGAATAAGTTGTTAGTCACCACTCTGTGATGGCTAACTCTGTAGCCTTAAACTCGCTAGAGCCTAGAAGAATTTTAAACACCTAGTACTGTCAGTGGATGTCAGTTTGACCCCATCCTGCAACAACAGTAATATTGGGAAAGAAAAATTTCCCATTTCTTGAAGATTAGTTTTCATCAAATAACAAATATTCAAGATTAATTTTTACATGTGGATCAGCATGGATTGTAAATATAAAATATGTATTAGAATAAACTAATAAACAAAAGGTACAACAAATAATTACAGAAGACTGTTATTATGAAAAGCTAAAACTAAATTTGAGCTCACTGTGAAACAGATTAAACAACTCATTGGTGATTTTTCAAAACCGACCCCACAGATGTCTACAAAAACATACGTTTTACATTTTAAATACATTAATTACTATAAAAGAATAACAGTAAAAGTTATCACATTGTAATAATGACTTTTAAATGAATAGGGGGCACCCAGATTTGAACTGGGGACCTGCTGATCTGCAGTCAAATTCTCTACCAATGGGCTATACCCCCTCTGTCATTGAGCAACTTTCATATGAAAATGTGTGTAAACAAAAGTTGTGGCTAGGCAAGCCAGTGTGAACCCTTTGTTATATTAGATTAATTTCTGTAAGGTCAAAATGAAGTCCTCATCGGTTCTAGGTACTAGTGGTCGTAATTCTTTTTCTTTTTATCCCACAGACCTCCAAATTTCCTGTTTGGTAAACAAGCCCTTTTTAGGAAACAAATCATGAAATATGTGATGATTTGGATTTATTTTAACAAAGTGTCATGATGAACCCTTTGACTGTTTCTAAGGTCAAACAGACATGAGTCATTGACAAATTGTACCAGTTTGACATCTCTGATCTCTGTGCAACACTGTCATCTGCAGGACAGAAAGCAAATAAAGAGGAGCGCAAAGCAGCGAAGGCTGCTGCTGACAAGTTCATCGCAGACAAAAATTACTCCAGTAAAACTCAGGTAACGTTAGCATGTAGTGATCATTTGCCGCCAGAACTTCATCCTTCTGCTATCTTGTCGTGTTTATGACTAAACGTGTTCTTCTTTGTATTTTATGTCATGTGCAGGTCCTGATAGTGCCAGCAGGGAGTGAGCCCACCATGTTTAAGCAGTTCTTCTTCAAGTGGTTTGAAGGGAATATCACAGGCCCAGGGCAGACCTACACAGTAGGTCGTATTGCCAAGGTGGAGCAGATTCCCTTTGACCCATCTAAACTCCACGACAACCACGCCATGGCTGCCCAGTATGGCGTGGTTGATGATGGCTCTGGGAAAGTTCAGGTACAGTAACCAGCTTGACAGTATTTTATTTTCTTTAAAAATCAATGAATAAATGCAACATTGGTGGATGTCTGCAGATCTGGCGTGTGGAAGGAGGCGATAAGGTTCCAGTGGACAAATCCACCTATGGACAGTTCTTTGGAGGTGACTGTTACTTGGTGCTGTACTCTTACAACAGTGGAAGCAAAGAGAAGCACATCATTTACACCTGGTGCGTAAAACATGCTCAATGTGGCAGAATTGATCTTTTAAGGGGTACAAGGCAAAGATTCCTGGCTTGGTACTCACTTTCTCTGTTTAGGTGAATGAAAAATGTAAGCATGATATAAACTTGTGACACAACACACACAGAAGTACAGCCATTGAGCCGTAGAGCATACTGGTCTTTGTAACAAGATTTTTATTCATGAAGGGTTTGATGTAGAGAAATTTTGCTTCTTCAAGCACTCTTTAATATGATGTAGAATTCGTAGATGAACCAATAACTGCAAGTTGACCAAAGCTTGTAGGATTGTTCGAGTTGCAGGCACGTTAGGCAGGATTTATATACACTGACCCATTAATGATTCTAAAATCCTGGGAGGAGACATAAATCCCTTTTGAGGTTGCTGTGGCAACCCCTTCTGAATCAGCCTAAAGCAGTTTTAATGTTTCTAGAATTAAATGATGCCAATATTAATATAATCTGAGATGGGCATGCAAATATAACAAATTTCATCACATTCATTCTGTCTGTCTGATGGCATGAGAGAGAACTCGCGTGTGGACATTTATCGATTCAGATTCATCTATTAGTTAGAAAGGCTTTTCAGTCTGGGTCATTTGATGAGAAATGCTGATATTGCCAGTTATAGTACTGCTGAAATTTCATGACATTGTGATAAAAAACAACATTAATGATTTCTTAAACTTGTGGTAAAATAATAAAATTTAATTGTGGGTGGTCAGTTTATGTATTTAGTGTTTTTGTAAGCTGTGTGAGGGTGCTGAGAGAATCAAGATTTTGTTTTTGTTTTTTAACAAAAAACATTACTTTTATGCCTTAATTGTGAATATCATATTTAATTGTGCTTAATTTTGCTTGCTGTAGGCAAGGGCAGAAATGCACTCAGGATGAACTGACTGCTTCAGCCTTCCTCACTGTCAAGCTGGATGATTCCATGGGTGGAGTAGCAACACAGGTAAGATTTTTCCGGGTTTCAAGTAAGAGTTAAATGTTAATAAATAAAAGTACCTGGTAAACTGACAAAATGACACTCATGCAGACGCTACCAAAGCGTACATGACCTCCTTGGCACATGCAAAATGCATCTTGCAGCTGTTAGCTTAGTATACAAATTGGAGAAAAAGAGGTAGGTGGATGTTTTTAACCTTCATACAGAGGAACTGCTGTCCCCTGTTTTTATTCTTTACCCTGATCTCCTATTAACCAGCTCCCAGCTCCCAGCTGTACTTAGAGATAAGTCTGGGATCAGTCTCCTCATCAAATTTAATGACTGTGTGGCTGTATCTCCGCAGGTTCGGGTCACTCAAGGTAAAGAACCCCCCCATCTTGTGAGCTTGTTTAAGGACAAGCCCATGGTCCTCCATCAGGGTGGGACATCCCGCAAGTGTGGCGAGACTAAGCCAAGCAGCACGCGGCTCTTTCATATCCGCAAGAGCGGCAACAATGCCACACGAGCTGTTGAGGTCAATCTCATTTATTACACTGAATGTTAACAAAGTGGTGCTTTATAATGAACAGATAACACCACTCCTCTCCATCTTTGTGTCGCACCTTCACAGGTGGAGCCCACTGCATCCTCTCTGAACACCAATGATGTGTTTGTGCTGAAGACTCCTGATTGCCTTTTCGTGTGGAAGGGAAAGGGTGCAAGTTCAGATGAGATGGCTGCAGCTAACTATGTTGCCAGCCTCCTTGGAGGCACTGCTACTCAGGTGGATGAGACACAGGAGCCAGGTAAGGGCCGGAAGAACTTTGATTTCCACAAAATAGTATTTGTGAGATGTCCCCAGTAGAAAACTGTCCTTTTCTCCTTGTTTCCAGCTGTTTTCTGGGCTGCTCTGGGTGGGAAGAAAGAATACCAGACGTCCAAGGCCCTTCAGGGAGTGGTCCGACTTCCACGACTGTTTGGATGCTCAAACAAAACTGGCAGGCTAACAGTGAGTATTCAAGTGTTCATCAATCAGATTTTTATAAATGTAAGTAGTTATATTCTTTATATAAACAGTTATATTGTTTTCTTACCAAATAGTTTGACAATTTTTAAATGCCCACTTTGTAACTGTGTGCTGATCAATTTTCAGGTCGAAGAAGTTCCCGGTGACTTCTCACAGATCGATCTGGCAACTGATGATGTCATGATTCTGGACACATGGGATCAGGTATAAAAGCACATTTGATGAAACACTCGAGTTGTAGCTAGTTTATAGTCCTCCTTTTGATCCTTGAGCTCTTTGGTTACTATTCCCATCAGATCTTTGTTTGGATTGGAAACGAAGCAAATGAAACGGAGAAACTTGAATCACCAAAGATGGGTAAGAGAGAACTATTAAACATGAGAGGATCAATCCAGGGGGGATGAAAAAAAATATAAAGTTGGGGAATCATCTTCCCAGAAAATAAGGGATGAATTATAATATTAATTCTGAGAGCAAATATATTTTATTTGAGATAACTATGGTAATTTTACGAGTAAGGAAATGACCAAGTTTACCTAAAAACAATTTCAATATTTTTTGCTTTTTTTACTGAGTTACAAAAATTTGACTATAATCTCAGGAATTTAAGACTTTTTTTCTCACATTATGTTGTTTGTAAATTTATTGATTTACTCTGGAGAATAAAATATTTTTGTTGGACATTTATGATTTTAATCTTGCAAATTTATAACTGAATAATTTTAAAGAATATTAAATAATATTCTTTAAAATTTATTTCTAAATTTAATGTCAGAGAATATCAAAGTACTTCTTATAATTTTAGTTCCAATTTGAATTTAGCTATAGTGAATGGCCCTTTAAGGCTATTGTACAGAAGAGACCTCATTCACAAATATATTCTGTTTTCCTTTCAGCCAAACAATATGTGGATTCAGACCCCTCTGGTCGCCGTGGTACCCCCATCACCATCCTTAAGCAGGGGGAAGAGATCCCGTCCTTCACCGGATGGTTCCAAGCTTGGGACCCAAAGATGTGGTCCCAAAATCTTTATGCCCAGTAGAATTTAAGTGGAAAAAACACACACTTTAAGCATCTCTGAAAAATCTGGATAGTTTTGATGTTTGACATGTTTTGTTGACCTTAAAGCATAAATTTACATGTAAGATGGAACTTCTCTGCAGGTGAAGTGCAGATGCAAATGTATGCTTAAAGCTGTGGTGCAGGTTAAAACGTAACCCATCCGATTTCCGACCCATTTTTTCCAAGTAAAACAAAAAAAAAAGTAATAGTTAAACTACTGCTTAAAAGTTTGGAGTCACATCTCTTTAAAAGAAAAGTACATTGGCTTTTACAGAAAATAACATTAAAATGTTCACAAGTGTCTACGTAAGTGCACCCAGGGCCTTTTTCAGCAGCTGTCAGTGTTGTGTTCCAGCAACATGTGTAACCCAAAGCAAATTTATCATCTTAAGGTTTTTCCTTTTTTTAATAAATGAAGGCTATTTGAGGCTATAGGAGAAAATGACCAGATAACTGAAATTTTCATACAGCAGCTTTAGGTATTCTCATGACAAACCAACAAAATTTGGCTCTTAGAGATATAATTTAATGACTCTGTCATGTAAGGACCTGTAAGGTGTCTGTTTTGGAACCAAACAGACACCTTATTCCTGTTTTGTGAAGGGAGTAGTACACGTCATTCTATCAAATCTTTAAGGGTTTTTTTGTTTTCTTGAGATTATAACCAAACTCACTGACAATAATGCTTAACTCAGCTTCACAAACTTCAGATGTGCTGAGATGATTGTAATTGAATGATTAATGAATTTAATTGGATAGACTTGCTTTAGGTGACTCAGTGTGCTATTAGAACAGATGAGTGGCGGTTGGTAAAAACGGGCCTGTGTGTCAACATAGATATGGAAAAAAAAACAATGTTTATGATAAATATTTCTCTTAATAGCATTTCTCATCAACTTGCCTTTAATTTTCAAAAATTCTTCTTAACCTCAAAACTTTGAGCAGTAGGGTACATATTTAAAAACTGAATTTAATAATTCACAGCCCACAGCAAAAAAAATACAATATTGAGAAAGTTTTATTTGCTACAGCAATGAATGTTTTTCTATGATCTACTTAAAAAACAAACAAACACTACATTGTCTAGGTTAAGTGTGGCCTTTTAAATTTACTCGAAATTATTTTAAAAATGTGTTTTAAATAGATTATTTTAAAAATCACAAATTAACTTCTCCATATTTTTACAAAACATGTATTTTTTGTCATCTTCATTACGAAAAGAATTGTGGGAAATTCCAAATTTAAATAAAATATTTCACCATTGTCTGATTGTATTTTATTTTATTTAAATAAGAAGATGCACTTTGCTTATAGGTCTGATATTTTCTTCATCTTACAACTGGGCTTATCATTAGCCTAAATCCTCACCATGCAACAGTACCATGTGAATGCCACGAATGATACTAATCTTCAGACCATATGCACAGGGCTTTTTGCTGAGTTGTAAACCCCTGGATTAAGGAAGGGGCTTTAAAAGTGCCCGGATGTGGTCCACTGCCTCTCCTCTTTTGTTCCCGTTTTATTCTCTGCCGCTGGAGCTGCAAGAAAAGCACTAACCAGGCATGATGAACCAGAAGGTGGTACTCATCACTGGCTGCTCCTCTGGGATTGGCCTCGCGTTGGCTGTCCATATTGCAAAAGATGAGAAGAAGAGGTTCATGGGTAACTTTTTAACAGACTTTTCTAAGATAGCTGGGGTTGTTAACTACATTTCACAACTCTGTGTCAGGTGTGGAGGGATCAAAGGGAATCACAGAAAAATCTAATGTATTTAAATTGTGATTGAAAAATGCTTCAAATGAGAGAAATTATAGGAAATATGTGAGAAAAATAGTAGCACATAAAGGTGTAAAAAAAACATTTTCTTTTTAAATTTTTGGAAGTGTGTAGGATGTTTTAAAATATTACCATCTCACATGTACTTGAACTTTACTTGAATTTTACATGGCTGCTGTGTCTGGCTCAGCAATGAGCACTTTGCAGACTATTCATTAAAGTGAACTGTGTAAATTAAATACCATTTTGAAATCATTCATTAGAAAGATATTTACTTGACAAAATTCACATTATTTACATTATCAATATGTGATGGGTTTCTTCTACAAACAAAATATTGGTAAGTTCATTTTTTTTTTTTTAATTTATTTATTTTTTAAACTAACTGGTTCCAGAAACAGGCCACACAGCTCACCATCAACAGTTTTTTTAAACATGTTTTATGGAAGAAATGCTCCTCCTGGTCTGTGGATTATCCTGAGTAACTATTAACCATGTCGTACTGTTGTAACAGGCAACACCTGAAAGTTGAAATCTGAGAAAAATCCACATTTGCCGCTCCTGGTGGAGATAATTTGTGATAGTTTCTCAAATGTAATGTTAAATTTTCATTTCATTTCTGAATTCAATAAAAACAAAACAGCTTCAGATGAGTTTTTGTTGTTGTAGTCTATGCCACCATGAGAAATCTGAGTAAGGCTGAGCCTCTGGTTGAGGCAGCAGGTCGGACCCTGGGCCGGACCTTGGAGATCAAGCAGCTGGACGTATGTGACGAGGCTTCCATCAAAGCCTGCGTGGACAGTCTGCCTGAGCGCAGGGTAGACATTCTCAGTAAGCTCCTACCATTTGCTTCAAAACAGTATTAATTTGGCTTTTCAGACCATCTATGGAAATTTAAATGATACGTGTGTGTGTGTGTGTGTGACCTTATTTCACAGTAAGTAATGCTGGGATGGGTCTGATTGGACCCATTGAGTGTCAGTCTATTGAAGAGATGAAAAGTGTCATGGACACCAACTTCTTTGGACTTGTACGATTATTGAAGGAAATCCTGCCTGACATGAAGAGGAGGAAAAAAGGTCATATTGTGGTCATTAGCAGCGTCATGGGGATTCAGGGTAAGAGCTGCTACACCTGCTGACCATGAGAACATTTTTAAGACAGTATCTTCACAACTTCTTTCTCTGTTTCAGGGATTTTATTCAACGATATCTATGCAGCATCTAAGTTTGCATTGGAAGGCTTTTGCGAAAGCCTAGCGATACAAGCCCTGAGGTTTGGTCTGAAGTAAGATACTAAGTCTATAAAGTTTTACTCCTGTTCATCTTTTACTGGCATTTTTGTGAGAAAAAAAAAGTGCAACAAAAATGAAACTACCTGAAAACCAGCCCTTGCATCTGGTAAATTTGTGAAGTCATATTGCACAACAACTACCCCTTTCTGCACCATTAGGAGGAAAATATGCAAACCACAGCACACTGTGATTTTAGGCATGTTCTAACACAGTATCAAATGGTAACTGAATATTAGTGTGGTTTCTAAAGTTTCCTGTATAATAAAAGTAATATTTAATTACCTTTCACAGTTGTGCACTGAATTTCAGTTTCCTATTTCAAGGGATTTGTTTTTTAATGTTCTTCTCTTCTATTTCTTCCTCAGCATCAGCCTGATAGAGCCAGGTCCAGTAATAACAGAGTTTGAGCGTAAAGTTTATGACGAGGGCCTGAAAATTGATCTCAGCAAAGCAGACAAACTGACTGCTGACATGTTCACAAATGTCTACTTAAAGAACTACAAACAGATCTTTGAAACCCTCGGGCAGACTCCTGAGGACGTGGCAGAGGTATCGTTCAGCAAATACTTCCCCTTTAACCTTTAATGCACTACAAGAGCAATAAACCATATTATGAATGATTTTTCTTCATAGCACACCCTCAAGATCCTCATCATGGACAATCCCCCTTTCCGGCACCAGACAAACACTCTCTATACCCCTATGACCACACTCAAGTACGCTGACCCAAATGGTGACCTCCCGATTGAAACGTTTTACAAAATGGTGTTTGAACACGACAAGGTCTTCACTGCCAGCCTGAACTTCATCAAGCTTTTGCACTGGAGAAGCCGAAAGAGTTTTAGGTTAGAGAAGAGCAACTGAATCATGTCATATCTTTGTTATTTTTGTGACATGGGCACATTTGGCTGTTATTGTCTAGCAGTGTTACCTCCCTGAAATAAATAAAGCTATGAAAAGCCATGACAATGCAGTCTCTTTTCATACGTGGCAGTAAGCTCCTGCAGGTTTAAACCACACCCTGGTCGACAAGCACTCCATCCTTGTGTCATATGGGAAGCAAGCAAAGCTATACGAACAGCAATATTAAATCAAAGTAAATCAGGTAGTTCAGAGTTATAACACCTAATTTATGAACTTTTTTGTCTTTTTAAAAGCATTGTTTTGTTAATGGGTTCTGTTACAGTGTCAGAAACGCATTAAGCCATGAGTAAATATCTTACATAATCCGCTAGATTATATAACATAATTACTCATGACTTAATCTGGAATATAGCCGTTGAATTCTGTGCCTCGCACCACATGGACTTTAATGTGAGAAAATTTTTATTTATTTATTTTTTCTAGGATATTGACAGCATTTGGTCCGAAAATTGAGCATGACAGAATAGAAAAATAAAATAATAAAATAAAAGCTGTTATTCTCTTAGTGGACAGTAGATGGCAGTAAACAATTATTAGGAAATTCAAACACCTGTGAAACCAGTCTGGATGCTGCTGAATATTGATAAGTCCAAAAATAAAATAGACGGTTATTGCAGAAACAGGGCCATAAATTACTGTGGCTCAAATGTGTTTCAGCAAGATCTGTGCTCGTGCTGAAAAATATACATATTAAAAAAAAGGCATTAGTAGACACTTTATCAGACGTACCCTTCCGGGGAGGAGATTACAGGGTTAAAAGAGATGCTCTAGATAATTATGATTACCAAACGAGGGTAACATACAGTACTGTACAAGGATACTGGTTCACTACATGAACCAGTGTTGTGTAAACACATAACAGACAGTTTAGGAAAGAACCCATTTTAAACTGTGTCTTTAGGCACTTTGTTACTAGCAGCCTGTCACCAAACCACATAATTTGTTCCCATTTCTTTAGTTGAATCTACAGAAAATACCAAAGATAACACAATTTGACAGACATAAAATAGTGTTGTTGCACCAACAATGTGATTCCCACTGAACTATTTGGCAAAAACCTGGGCCAGATCTGGCCATTGTCACCAGGCTGACAAAAAGTCAGAGAACTGTTGAGCCAACCATTCCTTTAATGTTAACTAGTAATGACTTCATGAACTTCACAAATAAAATTTTAACCATTAGAGAAAAAATTACTCATAATCATCTCACAGATGTAACATTATCTACAGCTACTTTCAGTACCATTGATATTCATTTAGAGTCTTTTTCTCCAATTGATCTTTCTGAGTTAACTTCAGTAATTACTTCCTCCAAACCATCAACGTGTCTTTTAGACCCCATTCCTACAAGACTGCTCAAAGAAGTCTACCATTAATTAATGCTTCAATTTTAAATATGATCAACCTATCTCTAATAATCAACTATGTACCTCAGGCCTTCAAGCTGGCAGTAGTTAAACCGTTACTTAAAAAGCCATCTCTAGACCCAGCAGTCTTAGCTAATTATAGGCCAATCTCTAACCTTTCTTTCATATCAAACATTCTTGAAAGAGTAGTTGTCAAATGGCTAACAGATCATCTGTTTGAAGAGTTTCAGTCAGGTTTCAGAGGTCATCAGAGAGCAGGAACACCTTTAGTGAAGGTTACAAATGATCTTCTTATGGCCTCTTACAGTGGACTCGTCTCTGTGCTTGTCCTGCTAGACCTCAGTGCAGCGTTCGATACTGTCGACCATAATATCCTATTAGAGCATGCTGTAGGTATTACAGGTACTGCGGTGCAGTGGTTTGTATCATATCTATCTAATAGACTCCAATTTGTTCATGTAAATGGAGAGTCCGCTTCACACACTAAGGTTAATTATGGAGTAAACTGTAAATTGCAATTTCTCTGGATCCCCTTAGACTTAAGTGTATATTTATTTTCTTACTCCTTTTATATCTATTTATTAGGTTTGTTTGCACTGATGTAACCGGAGCCTCGTCGTCTCGTCTCTCTATATGCTGCACTGGATATAGCAGAGATGACAATAAAGTTTACTTTGACTTTGAGTTCCACAGGGTTCAGTGCTAGGACCAATTCTGTTTACATTATACATGCTTCACTTAGGCAGTATCATCAGAAGGCATAGCATATATTTTCACTGCTATGCAAATGACACCCAACTTTATCTATCCATGAAGCCAGATAACACACACCAATTAGTTAAACTGCAGGAATGTCTTAAAGTTATAAACCTCTAACTGCTTCTAAATTCAGATAAAACTAAAGGTTGTACTCAGCCCTAAAAATCCTAGAAATATGGTATCTAACCAGATTGTTACTCTGGATGGCATTACCTTGGCCTCCAGTAACACTGTCAGGAATCTTGGAGTCAATTTTGACCAGGATATGTCCTTCAATACACATATTAAACAAATATGTAGGACTGCTTTCTTCCATTTGCACAGTATCTCTAAAATTAAAAATATCCTGTCTCAGAGGGACACTGAAAAACTAGTTCATGCATTTATTACTTCTAGGCTGGACTACTGTAATTCATTATTATCAGGATGTCCTAAAAACTCCCTGAAAAGCCTTCAGTTAATCCAAAATGCTGCAGCAAGAGTACTGACAGGGACTAGAAAGAGAGAGCATATTTCTCCTGTATTGGCTTCCCTTCATTGGCCAAACCGGTCACAGCACATGGCTGCCCCTCCCTGAGCCTAGTTCTGCTGGAGGTTTCTTCCTGTTAAAAGGGAGTTTTTCCTTCCCACTGTCACCAAAGTGCTTCCTCATAGGGGGGCATATGATTGTTTTGTTTTTTATCTGTATGTATTATTGTAGGGTCTACCTTACAATATAAAGCGCCTTGAGGCGAGTGTTGTTGTGATTTGGTGCTGTATAAATAAAATTGAATTGAATTACAATACCTTGAATGTATTCTAAAATGTGCTTTAAAATTGTATTTCTGTCTGAATGAATGGCTTATTTAACTTGACAGCTACTGAAAAGACATGAACATGTACTTGCAGCAAACATATGGTAAATCCATTGTGGTATGTCCATCTGAGCCTGCCACCTTAAAGGAAGTAACAAAGTACAAATACTTTGTTATTGTACTTAAGTAGAATTTTAAGGTATCTGTACTTTACTTGAGTAGTTTGTTTTCTGACAACTTTTTACTTTTACTTCCTATATTTTTAAATAAATATCTGTACTTTCTACTCTTTGCATTTTCAAAACAGGCTTGTTACTTTTGGTTTAACACATTTGAGGGGCGTTATTTTCACGTAATTGCGAGACTTCAAACATCAAACCAATTTGGGCCTAAACAGTAACACATGAAAGGCAGTCCTGTTCAGGACAGTCCAAAACATGGACAACTGCACGTGTCCATAAACTGTGGTTGCGGTACTTTAGGATCTACCAAGTCCCACATCAAGGGAGTGACATTTTTTAAGTGGCAGATCATTTCAAATGCAACAAACATCAGGAAACACAAACTGTTTGTGTGCTGTTTCTCTCCCAGTGTGTTGCTAGCTAAAGGTCCCGCTGCTGTATTTCACAGGGAGAGAAAAGAAAGAGAGCTAACTTCACTCAGAGATGGAGAAAGATAAGAAAGAAAGGAGAGGAAGAAGAGAGCTTAGATTTAAAGGTAAGGACTGCTCAGTGGGATCTGATGAACTGCAAATGTAAGTCCCCATGTTTGTAAATAAGATATTGGGTCTGAATATGTGACATTATTGTTTTTTTCATATTGTGAAATGTGCTGCAAAACAAACTGAGGTAGACTAACCGTGTTATTTAAAGGTTGCATGAAAATTCTCTGCAGGTTTAGTGCAGGGTAAACAGGTTAGTTTGCTGTACTGTGATGGATTTAGATCAGCTGATCACAGCCTCTACATTAAGACAACCTACTGGAGCTCAATAGATAGATTTTTTTCATTTTCACCTCTTCCCTACTCATTTTCATGTTTAGAGGCAAAGTCGCCCTCTACAATGTAGGCAACAGAAAATAGAGCAATTATTTTATTTTCCTTCTTTTTCCCTGCTCATGTTCTACTGAACTGATTCAAGCCAAATACCTTTAATAGAATTTAAATTTAGACTAAAATTACATTTGTATTCCTGTCTACTAATATTATTTTATTATTACATTAATATAGCACAAGGTTCAGTTAGCTTTGCAGAAGAATAGCTGGTAGAAATGTTCTTCAAGGAGCTACTTTTTACTTTCTTACTTGGAGTACATTGCAGACCCTGTACTTTTTCACTTTTACTTATTGAATCAGTACCCGAACTTTTACA
>VUQG01041937.1:0-14536 GCA_015106755.1 Etia nguti | reverse complement strand
ATTATGCTAACCATAGCTGTGTAGCTAGCCACCACGTTAGCACATCATTATATACCAGCTAGCCCAACTTCAGTAACCCTACAAACGCCACTGCTATTTAGTTTTCTGTCTTCATTTATGTCGGAAGTGATAGCAAAGCTGTATGTTTTAACTTTTGCTGTGGCAGTTAAGCTGCCAGATTTTTGGCTTCACGACTCTTCTTCATGGTTCGTACACGTCGAAGCTCAGTTTGCTCTTTTTGGCATTTCAGTCGACGACACGAAATACCATCATGTGGTGGCCTCGCTGGATCCACTGTCCACCCGCCGTGTGATCCCCCCCCTCCAAGGGAAATACACCACTTTTAAGGTGCTGCTGCTGCGGCGTTAATCCCTCTCTGACGCAAAGCGGGCCGAGAAACTCCTCTCTCTCTTGGGCCTGGGTAATGGTACCAATCTCAAGCTCATGGAGAGCACGCTGTCCTTGCTAGTAAGGATGACAGCAGATTCCTCTTCACTCACCTCTTCCTCCGATAGTTGCCGCCACCAGTGCGAGCTGGCCTCGCCAACTCCTGGCCGCGAAGGATTACCGCTCACTCGCAGAAGAAGCGGATCGCATTCACCTGGCTAATAGGAGCTTTGGCATCCAGGCGATAGTTCCGACGGCATCTCCCGCACCCCCACCGATTCTCCCGGTGACCTCCGACTCATCGATGGTGGCTTGAATCTCGGCACGGCAGCACCGCGGAAAAGGGCTGTGTTCTTACCATCAGCGTTTTGGCGCCGCAGCACAGCGCTGTCTGCCGCCTTGCAGTTTTAAGGCCCAGGGAAACAAGCCTGTCAGCACTCTGTAGCAGCCGCGACCACTGGCGATTAGGAAAGTCTGCTCCTTATAGTGGACTCACTGGGGGAGACATTTTCTGGTCAACTCCAGCTCCCAGAAGAGCCTCGGGAACTCTTGTGTCGTCTTTGCATACCTCCACAATGATATATTGTTTAAAAAAAAAAAAAAAAAGAGATTTCTTTCATACCACTAAAGAGAGCCCAAGTACCACCAGTGGTACGCGTACCACAGTTTGAGAATCACTGCACTAGACAATAATATGAATAATAAAATTAATAAAAGTAATAAATAATATAATAATACAATATAATAAATAAATAAAAGAAATAAAAGTAATAAATAAAACAAAAATATTACCAAGAGGGACCTACAGAGAGTCTACTGTGCTCCTCTTTGGAAAGCAAATATGTCTGGGACTACAAAAGATTCAGACATTCTGCTTGCTACAACTGCTGGACAGGACAGGTTTCAAAACAAAACAAAACATGGGGATAACATGCAGAGTTCACTCGGTAAATTCAGAGTCAGGAACTTCTTACTGTGAGGCAACAGTGCTAACCACTGCTCCACCATGTTCCTTGTGCTAATATATATATATATATATATATATGCTTGGATTGGCTACAAGAAGGCCTATGACTCGATGCCCCACACATGGATCCTGGAATGCCTAGACGTATACAAGATCAACAGGACCCTAAAAGCCTTCATCAGGAACTCTATGGGGATGTGGTGGACAACACTAGAGGCCAACTTCAAGACCATAGTACAAGTCACCATCAAGTGCGGGATCTATCAGGGAGATGCTCTGTTCCCTCTGCTGTTCTGCATAGGCCTGAACCCCCCTTAGTGAGATCATTAACAAAACTGGCTACGGATACCGACTACGGAATGGAGCAGTTGTCAGCTACTTCCTGTACATGGATGACATCAAGCTGTATGCCAAGAGTGAATGAGACATCGATTCACTGATCCACACCACCAGGATATAGAGCAATAAAATAGGATATCATTTGGAGTGGAGAAATGTAGTCAGATGATAACAAAGAGACGGATGATAACAAACTGAGAGGATCGAACTACCAGGAGGCAATATTGCAGACATAGAGGACAGCTACAATAATACAATAATAAGCTGGCCAAAGGAGGAGATAGACACCGCTGACATCAAGACAAGGAAGCTCCTGACCATGCATGGAGGGTTTCACCCCAAGTCCAGCACCCTCAGGCTGTATGCCAAGCGGAAGGAAGGAGGCCGGGGACTAGTGATTGTCAGCACCACAGTCCAGGATGAGACAACGAACATCCACAAATACATCAGGAAGATGGGCCCAACCGACCACGTGCTCAGTGAATACCTCAGGCAGCAGAAACCCAAGAAAGAGGAGCAAGAGGAGGAACCATCATGGAAGGACAGGCCCCTGCACGGTATGTGCCACTGGCAGATAGAGGAGATGGCTGACACCCAGAAATCCTACCAGTAGCTGGACAAAGCTCGACTGAAAGACAGCACAGAGGCACTAATCATGGCAGCACAGGAACAAGCACTGAGCACAAGATCCAAAGAGGCTAGGGTCTATCACACCAGGCAAGACTCCAGGTGCCGGCTGTGTAAATATGCCCCTGAGACAATCCAGCACATAACAGCAGGGTGCAAGATGCTAGCAGGCAGGGCATACATGGAACCCAATAACCAAGTGGCCGGCATAGTATACAGAAACATCTCTGCCGAATATGGCCTGGAAGTCCCGAGGTCAAAATGGGAGATTCCCCCAAGGGTGGTGGAGAATGACAGAGCTAAGATCCTGTGGGGCTTCCAGATACAGACGGACAAAATGGTGGTGGCTAACCAACCGGACATAGTGGTGGTAGACAAACAGAAGAAAACGGCCATAGTGATAGATGTAGCGGTTCTGAATGACAGCAACATCAGGAAGAAGGAACACGAGAAGCTTGAGAACTACCAAGAGCTCAGAGAAAAGCTCGAGAAGATGTGGAGGGTGAAGGTAACAGTGGTCCCAGTGGTAATCGGAGCACTAGGTGCGGTGACTCCCAAGTTAGGCAAGTGGCTCCAGCAAATCCCAGGAACAACATCAGAGATCTCTGTCCAGAAGAGCGCAGTCCTAGGAATAGCTAAGATACTGCGCAGAACCCTTAAGCTCCCAGGTCTCTGGTAGAGGACCCGAGCTTGAAGGACAGACCGCCCGCAGGGGCAAGAGTTGAATTTTTTTAACAAATAAAAATTAAGATAATTAGTGCTGTAATTTTATAATTAATTGCTGATATATATATTTTCCTGGTTTACAGCTTAGGTTGGCAAATGTTTTGAAAGTCAAGTGTAGGCCTGGTGGTTTGATCCCAATTCTGCTGAAGTTGGTCCTGATAACCATCAACTTGTTTAACTCCTTCATCACAGGTGCGTATGTGCATAAGTGAATGACAGGCATTGTGTTTTTTCCACCTGGAAAAACATTTAAACATTTTGTTTTGAGCATAGTGTTGACAATAGTTTCATTAACTTGACATTTTTAAAATTGCTATCTCTCATTCAATTTAAGTTGACATTGCAGTTAGAGGATGACCATAATCAAGGACACAGTATTGCGTGCACATCCTGTGCTTGTTGGCAGCAGTAAGTTAAATTGTTTTGATATATTCTGATATTCCATCACTTTCATTTATATTATGGCAGTTATTACTGGGGAATTTATATAATTTATCCATCCATTAGCCTTATTAACTAATAAATACAGTGTCACAGCATGCATGTAATATGTATAATGTATTGGACTCTTTTAATGTTCATTAGCAGTGATTTCCTATAGCCTTATGCAATAGTCAGAAGGTGATTGCTGGCAAAATGTCTGTAATAAGATAGACCTGTAACTTTTTTGCTCCCCAGTTTACAAGAGTACATGTAGCACATGGAGCAGGAAGCATTTCAACACGTTTGATGGTGATGTGTACCAGTTTCCTGGTATGTGTGAATACACCCTGGTGTCAGACTGCAACACTTCCCCAAAGGAGTTCTCAGTAGACATAAAAAGGAAAGAGAATGAAGGAAACTCTACAATAAGTTTCTTAGTGGTGAACATTAAAAATATTTATTCCTTTAACCTCAGCAAGGATTTGGTCACTCTGAATGACCAGAGGTAAAAAGCAAAAACAAAAAACCCAACACCAAGTCAAGCAGCAATTCTTTATGTCCCCAAAAATTAACAGATGAAGCCAAATTTCATATATTTTCTCTCTTTTTTTTTGTTTATTTCTTTTTCTTTTTTACAGTGTCAAAATGCCATACTACCAGGCCGGGATACATCTGGAAAAAAATGACTTTTACATTAAACTCTGCACAAAAGTTGGCATCACTGTCATGTGGTACAAAGATGCAGTCATGGTAATAATCCAGACTTCTTTTTTTCTACACCGTTGAAATTTACAGTGAATCAAGACACGAGATTAAAACAGATTTTTTTTTTCTGAAGAAGAAGAAAAAAAGAACAAGAAGAACTAACAATACTTTTTTGCTTTTGATTAATCAGTGGTTCAGTCATCTCATTGCTTAATAAACAACAATAAATAATATGAACCTTTTCCCATGTTTCCTGTGTTTTTCAGGTGGAAATTAGTGATGAATACATTAATCGAACTTGTGGACTTTGTGGAAATTTCAATGGCAATTCAGACTACAATGACTTCCGTGATGAAGGTGTATATTCATTTCATATTAATCTGTTTCATCTGTAATATGCAGGAGTTAGAATGTAACCATTGGTGTCATCATATACAGGTCAACAAATAAGCCCCATTCAGTTTGGCAAGAAATGGAGAACCCCTCGTCCAAATGATAAATGTGAGGACCCCACTGAAGAGGCAGATACATCACTAGAGACTGAGAATGTGACAGAGTCGTGCGAGGAGTTTGTGAGTTTTATTATCCAGCTAGCTTTAACAATAGATATGTTGTGATATGTATTTGCATAAAACCTTCTGCACAGATTAACTATGCCTCTATTACGTGTCTCTTTTGTCCCTTTAAGGAAAACTTCTGCAAAGACTTCTTTAAAAATAAATCCTGGAGCTCCTGCATTCCTCTGATTCACCCCGAGCCTTACATTCAGGCTTGTGTGAAGGATATGTGTCACTGTAGCAATTTAAATGACTCCTGTGTCTGCAGCACACTCTCTGAGTACTCTCGACAGTGCTCCCATGCTGGAAGAAAACCTCCCAACTGGAGGACTCCTGAGTTGTGTGGTAAGGTTTATATATATATATATATATATATATAATATATCTCAAAAAACATCTGGCATTCCTTTAGTAACACTGACATACTCTACTCTTTATTAGTGTCAGATGCACTACAAATATCTAGCAGGACAAGACGAGTTCATAGAAGATCATAAAAATCAAAAAAGATTATTGATTCAGTGGTACAATAAATAATAAAAAATCCCATCCACACATACATATTCCTTTTTTTTTAATTTAGTTTTTATTGACATTCAGCAATCACTGTACAGTATGATGTGCATCAACTTCAATAATTTGTTACAGATATCCGCCTACATGTCTATTTTTCTTCTATTTTTAACAGAAAGAAAATAAATACAAAAGAAAGAAAGAAGAAGAAAAAAGAAAAAAACATGAATGCTTAGGGAGTGAGATTTAGTCACCAGTAATATACATAATATATTATCTAAGGTTAGCGAAATCAAAATCTGGCCTGCATGTTATTATATAGTCCATCCATTTCTGACACAATACACACAGGTCCCTCTTGTAATTCACATCTATTTTTCTATATATTCTAATTGTACCATATATATTCACAGCTAAACATTGTCCGCCCACCATGGTATATGATGAGAATGGGTCTCCTTGCATCAATACCTGCAGATTCCCAGACACGAGTTTAGTTTGTGAAGATCACAATATAGACGGCTGCTTCTGTCCTCCTGGTTGGTGCTGTTTTTTTTGTACTCATCATACTCGTCAGTAATATATACGGTCTAAAATCATGTCACGTCTTCATCAGGAACTGTGCTTGACGATGTTTCCATGAGAGGGTGTATTCCTCTTTCTGACTGTCCGTGCAAACGTGACAAAATCTATAAGTCCAATGAGATTTACCAAGAGCGGGGAGAGAACTGGTATGTTTCACATTTCATGCTTTTCAGAAAGTGTTATTTGTAATTCATTAGTGTGTGTGCTTTTTACCTTAGAGTCTTTGTTTGTTCAGTACATGCATTGCAGGTAAATGGTCTTGTGAGAGTCTTCAAATGCATGCTACATGTTCATTTGAAGAGGGTTCACACCTAACCACCTTTGATGGGAAAGGTTTCACCTTCCATGGAGACTGTGACTACATTCTGGCTAAAGTGGAAAGCAAGGTGAATGAGTCAGTGCCTCAAGCTGTTAAAGATATACAATCTTCTGATATTAAGGTGGCATTTTATATAGGCTGTACTCATAGTGCTCTATGTATATTTCAGGATTATGTGAGTCCAAAATTTACCATTCTGGTCCATTTGATGCAATGTTCAGGTCAACAATACGACACTTGTCTCAAGAGCTTGAAAATTCAGCTGAACAGTGACAAAAACAATGTGAATATAACACTATAGTAATTATAATAATTTACACTGAGCCACACTCTAGTAGCAATTCTTTTTTTCATTCAGGCCATAATTTTCACCTCTGAAGGCAGAGTGAAGAAGAATGGACAGGAGGTCACTTTGCCTTATTACTCAGGTTTGTCAAAAACTAAGATTGTAGTTCAGCGTTTTATCGCAAATACGATCTTCTGATTTTATTTTTCTCTTGACTCACAGGAGATATCAATATATTCCATGCTTCATCCTTTCACATCATGCTCCAGACAAGCTTTGGTTTACAAATTCAGATCCAGCATGTGCCTCTGATGCAAGTCTATGTCAGTCTGGAGCAGAGCTACAAAGAAAAGACACGTGGTATGTTTTATATTAACCATTAATCATGATCAAAAGTACAACTATCAATTAATATGTATATATTAAATTATCAATATAACATGGGTCTTGAAGGTAACAGTAATAATGATTATTTCTGTGTTGTTTGTTTTTCTCACAAAGCCATCAGAGGCTGTCATTAAAAACTGTAGTTAAAAATAAAAAAGAAGAAAAAAACAACACTTTCAAAATGCTCAAAACTGTAATAGAGGCAATATTTTTTAGAGCCTTTGCACTTATTGGATTTCCTGCAATCTTTAGGTTTATGTGGGAATTACAACATGATGCAATCTGATGACATGAAGACTCGTCAGGGGATGGTGGAGGGAGAAGAAGGAACTTTTAGTAATTCTTGGAAGGCTGACTATTCGTGCAAAGATGGACGAGGACGACTTGATGACCCTTGTTCTCTTAGGACGGAAAATGGTAAGCTGTTAACTATTATCATCAAGCATATTTCTTTTGATTTTTAACTGCTCAAGACAGATTTTCTGTGATATATGTATCTGATCACACAAGAAATATAATAAGTTTAAAAATCTTCAAAACTGTTAATCTACTTGTAGAAAAGTATGCCAAACACTGGTGCGCCTTACTACAACAGTCAAATAAAACCTTTGCACGGTGCCATTCTGTGGTGGATGCTGAGATTTACTACAAGGTACAACAAAACCTCTCTGTTTGTATTTAACTAAATTCGATGGGACTGTAATACCATAAAAGTGTTCATTGTGTTCTGCAGCGATGTACTTATGCTAGCTGTAACTGTGAGAAGAGTGAGGACTGCCTGTGTGCTGTCTTCTCCTCCTTTGCAAGAGCTTGTGCATCAAAGGGAGTGTTATTGACTGGCTGGAGAAAGGATGTGTGCGGTAAGGGTATCTGGAACAGCTCAGTAATGAAGTTTGATGAGCATGTTCTCTTTTATTAGTTAGTCCAAAACTATGTTGTAATGACCATCATATTTTCCATAAAACAGGCAAATACACCAAGAACTGCCCAGCATCTCAGATCTTCTCTTACAACCATCAGAGATGCCAGCTGACTTGCAGATCACTGAGCTCAAGAAGTCAGAGCTGCACCTCTGATTTCTTGCCTGTGGGTGGATGTTCTTGCGCTGAAGATCACTACCTAGATGACAATGACAACTGTGTCCCCAGAGCAAAGTGTCCCTGTTATCATAATGAAGAAACCATTGAACCAGGGAAGACCATCAGCATCAAAGATGACTACTGGTGAGTTATTTAAGGACACCAAATTAAACTAATGATTAACCATGACCGTAATGCAAGCAATGTATCAGATTGGTAGAAACTATAATTTAAAGTTCTTTTGTGTTGCATTGTGGTTTTTTGGTGTCTTTTTCTAGCGTGTGCACTGGCGGAGTTCTTCATTGCGATCCTTCAGCAGCTGGCTCTTCAAGTCAGTTATTAATGATATCCTTTTCCACTATAAAACAGATTTGTAGTTAATTTACAGAACATTAAAGTAGCTCCTGCTTCTGTTACAGCATGCCCTTCTCAAAAAGAATACTTCAACTGCTCCACTGCAGACAAAGGAGCTGTTGGAGTGCAGTGTGCTCGAACTTGTTTAAATCCAGAAAATGAATGCGTAAGCTGTTTTTGCTGATCAAGACCTACATTTTAGGTCTACCAACTATTCTGAAAATGTAGATACAAAGTGTGCATTTGTCTGTTATCAATGTCATGTTGGTTTTACCAGTCGTTTGTTTTATATTTTTTGTGTTGTTTCTGTCACTGTGATCTTTCTATCCTCCCAGGATGCGGATACTGAGTGTAAATCTGGCTGTATCTGTCCCAGTGGCCTCGTTGATTATGGTAATGGTTCCTGTGTAGCAGAAAATAAATGCCCATGTCAGCATGGGAAGACACTTTATTCCAGTGGAGAAAAAATCAATAAGAAATGCAATACCTGGTATGATTGATTCATTGTTTGATTGATTGATTGATTGATTGATTGATTGGTTGATTGATTGATTGATTGATTGATTGATTGATTGATTGATTGATTGATTGATTGATTGATTGATTGATTGATTGATTGATTGATTGATTGGCATAGCATCACTGAAACTAATAATACATTATATTAGTTTTAGTCTTATTTTTAAAAATTTATTTAATTTCAATCCTTTCTGAAACATTTAGCATCTGCAAAAGTGGAAAATGGAATTGCACAGACAATAAATGTCCAGGAATTTGTATTATTTATGGAAGTAGTCACTATATTACATTTGATGAGAAATCATATGGCTTTCATGGACAGATGTCTTACACTGTAGTCAAGGTAATACATGCCTTTTTATCAAAAATAATTGTATGTTCATTTTATTGTGATTACTCAGAGTTCTTTAGTGGTAATAGAGTCTTATCATATTTGTTCTATTTGTTCACAAGATGCATTTGCATATGTAATATATTTTTCTCAGTAACATCAGCTGTCAAATAAGCAATTATTTTACAATATTTAAAGTGATTTAACACTCGATTTAGAATAGTACAGGACAGGGTGAATTTTGATTTGATCAGCAGTCTCTGTGTGTATAAAATAAACATGTTACTGCTTGTCTCATTTAAGAACACATGTGGCAATAAAACACAGGAGAATAACTTCACTGTTATCATAGAAAGTGAGATTTGTGAACTTCCAAACCCCATATGCTTCAGAAAGATCAGGATCCAGCTGGGGGTAAGGCCAGAAGTCAAGAATTCAAATGAAATGTTAAATGAAAATGCACAAATAAAGTAAATGCATTTGTAGCTACTGGCAAGTAGAGGAAAATATTTTTTTAAATGCATTTTTTAACTGCATTTTTGAATTACATTGAAAGAAATCTCCCTTTACTTTCCATTGCAGGAAAAGGAAATCACACTTTCAAAGGGTAAATCATTCCTACCTGTACAACTGAAATTGCACAGTACAAAGTGCAACAGTTACAACCTTTTGCACATTTTTACAGTGAAATTAACAAATAACAAAGTTTTAAAGTATACAGTCAATCATATATATTTAATCAGTTTAATATTCTGGGTGTTTATAATTGAGCTATTTTTATAATTGGAGCTATTTCTTATATTTTCTTAAATTGTAATATATCGAATTATTTAATTTAGTTCAGTCTCTTACTGCAGTTATTGTCTTGAAGCAACTGTAACCACATATTTTATTTAGGGATTAATAAAGTATTCTAATTCTGATTTTGATTCTGAATATGAAGGGGTGGTCATTTCTCCAAATGGTACTGAGATTAAGTACAGCAAAAGGAAGCTTGGTTTCTATCTGGTCGTTGAATTTGACATTGGTCTAACAGTTATATCAGATCATAAAACAACAGTTAAAATCCGACTGGAACCACAGCACTCTGTAAGTGACAGTTTAAAAATTAATTATTGTATGTATGTAATGTAATATTTGAAAACTTTTCCAAGTGCAGATTTGCGAGAGTGAAATCCCTTTTCCTTTTTTTACTGGCCCTTCCTGAAAAAGTCAAATAAACCTTTCTGTTTAAATACTTTTTTTTATGTGAAAGTCAGTACCAATACATTATGGAACACACATGACTTCAGATCCTAAATTGAATCATTATAGGATACTATCCATGTATTTTTAAAAAGCAATTAACTCCTTTCGTTTCTGCAGGGGGAGGTGTGTGGCCTGTGTGGAAATTTTGATGGTAATGCACAGAATGACTACACCACCCAGGGTCAGCTGGTAGTAAGCAATCCACTAGAGTTTGCAAACAGCTGGAAACTGTCCAGCAATTTGCCAGATGAGACAACTAATCTGGAGACTTGTACGTCAGGACCCAGAGAAAACTGGGCAAAAGCAATGTGTCATATCATAAAAGATACATTTAAAGAGTGCCACTATAAGGTAATGTGTTTGTAATTTGTTCAAGATAGTCCCATGGCTAATATTAGCCATGGAAATAATTGTCAAACATTTTTAATAATTTTTTTATGATTAAATAGGTAGATCACCTTCCATTTTATGAAAACTGTGTAAAAGACACGTGTACCTGTGACAAAAGAGGAGACTGTGAATGTTTCTGCACAGCAGTTGCAGCTTATGCTCAGGCTTGTGCTGAGGCTGGTGTTTGTGTTGAATGGAGAACTCCAGATATCTGTCGTAAGTAGTTAATTCTTCACTCATAGAATAGAATGAGATTTCAGCTTTTTACTGACTTGATTAAATTTAACTAACAAATATATTTACTACTTGTTTTATTACTCGGAACCAAACAGGTTCTAATATACAGTAGAACTCAGATGAGCTGTGTGTGTAAATTAATTTTTTTTTTAAATGTTGAGTCATGATTTATAGGTTAGATATAAGAGGACAAGGTTAAAAATAAAAAACAGAACAAAGGTACTGTCGTAGTCATGTCATAGATATGTTCCTGATATGATCCTATTTAGATTTTATTGCTGCTTTAGTGTACAAATTCTTTTGTCTTTTTTTTTTCTTAAACTTAAAATCTGAAATTCCTGCTTTAGGGTTTATTATTCTTGTGACACATTTCAGTTTTATGACTTTTGTATTTTTGGTTTGTGGCCAAATGTATTATTCCTGCCTCCCCTGTGTTCTTATCTATGTTGAGCATGAGTTTTCTTGTCTCTGTGCTTAGTAGATGTCTTTTATTTTTTTCAGTTATTTTAATACTTTTCTCTGGTGTCGGGGTCTGACTTCCTGTTTGTCAGATTATCTTAATTATTTTCACCCTTTGTTAATTACTTCATCTGCTGTCTCCTTCTCAATTCCAATTCGATTCAATTCCATTAATTTATATAGCACCAGATCACAACATCATTTGCCTCAAGGTGTTTTATATTGTAAGTGATCCTACAATAATACAAAGAAAATACAGAAACCCCAACAGTCATATGACCCCCTTTAACCAGTGCGGGAATAACGGCATTATTAGTAACCGCGTTACTAAGACCATTATTTTTTTCAGTAACTAGTAATCTAACTAATTACAATTTCTATCGTTACAACGCCATTACCGTTACTAACATGAAAATGCGGTGTGGACGCGTTACTATTTTTCAACGGTTGAAGCTGTCTTCAGCTCACCTGGAGCTAGGGGGGCAAAACAATCGCACAAGTGCAATGGCTGAGGAAGACAAGTAGTCATGTTAAACCAATCACATGATCAATTTAAAATGATATAGCAACAAGATGCTGTCAACCCAGTACCAGCCTGACTCTCAATTTTTGTGGTAAAAGTGGGGGCTTCAAACTATGTACCAAATTTTAAATTGTGTTGATAGGCCACGTAAAACCAGAGTTATGATAAAATATATACACCATGTTTTTTCCTGAATACTATTGTCACGTTTAGGGACAGCACTAGCAAGCACCCTTTGCTTACGACCAAAAAAACAGAAAAGATGAGAAAAAAACACCCATTTCGTATTGGTGGAAAAATGTACCATGTCGACCAATCAAAAGACTAATCAAAAGATGCAACCAAAAGCATTTGGTTGTTTAGGAAGAGGGGGAAGTTTTAGGAGTGACAGCGGAGAGAGAGCGAAAGAGAGTTTTGAGATGTGAGTGATTTGTGGCGTTTAGCGTGTTTGGAGTGTGTAGTTAGTGTGTTGTCTTGTGTAGTTAGTGTGTAGTGTAATTGATAGTTTTGTTTTGCGTGTCAGAACAATGAGGCGACTGCTGAATGTTGCAGTTGCTGCCAAAAAGACATCAAAGGCAGGCCAGAGTGTAAATGCTGTCTGGAGTTGGAAAACAGGAGGATACACCTCCTGTTTTCAGGCCTGCAGGTATCAGGCTTGTGATGTGCTGCTTTATCTTATAGTGGAGAGAAATTACTTTTAGAAGTGGCACAAATAATTTGTGTGGCATCTTATTTGATGCAGAACAACAGTTTGAAATGGTTATTTTAAAAAATGGCTTGGCTGCATTTGAAAGTAAATAGCTCCATATAACTTTGTTTTTTGCAAAACTTGTGCATAGGTTTTTTAAATTTACAATTTATATTTTTATTTCAAGTGTTTGCGGTTTTTACAGTAAAATAGATATAAATTTGTTCTACTCAGATTTTATGTTTTTTGTATAATTTTAGATCATGTGTTTTAATACAATATGTCACAATAAAAAATAACTGTAAATTCAGACATGTGAGGTTGTGCTAAAAAGAATGATACCAAACAAGGCAAAGTAAATAGTTTTTAAAGATTAAATGCAGAGGTAAAATCAAAAGTAGTCAAAAATGGCCAATTATACGATGGAGCCCAGAGGGTTAAACATTTTTTTAAAGTAAAGCAATAGTTACTTTACTTAGTAATTAGTTACTTTTATAATATTGTAACTCAGTTACTAACTCAGTTACTTTTTTGAAAAAGTAACCAGTAACTATAACTAATTAATTTTTCAAAGTAACTTTCCCAACACCGCCTATAACATTAGTGCTGTCAATAAATGAAAAAATTAACTAATTAATTGCAGAATTTTCTGTAATTAATTGCGATTAATCGCAATTACTTGATCAATAGCCTGGTTGCAATTACATTTTTTCAACTTTATATTTAAGCTTGTAACTGATTTTATTCATGCAATATAATGAAGTAAATGCAGATTAAAATAGTTCTCTGTGAGAGGGATAGGGATAGCTCAGTAGGTAAAGTGTTGGCCCAGTGATTGGAAGGTCAGGGGTTTGATTCCCCTGAACGGCTACCCTAAGGCAGCCCACTGCTTCACTGAATGAATGGGTTAAATGCAGAGAGGAATTTCTCCACGGGGATCAATAAAGTCTACATTATTATTAAATACAACTTTTTTAAAAACTAATAGGTAAGTATACACTAATATATAATATATATTAGTGCTGTCAAACAATTAAAATGTTTAATCAGATTCATCCAGGGTTACTGTGGATTAATTTTGATTAATCACGATTAAATATCATTCATTTTTATTCTATATTAATCGCATTTCATTTTGCATGAGCAAACAGACTCGAGAAAAAAAGGGAAAATATACGCACTTAACATGTTTATTGAACTTCTTGAACATTCATGTTATCAAAAAACTCTGTAAACATTTATCCACTCTCTCTCTCTGTCACTCTTGGGGAGGCACTTCAAGTCCTTGAAACGAGGAACCAAAGCTATGTAAAGCGCGTGTTCTCAAGGATATTAATAGGTCTGCAGTTTGTTGCAATCCGCTTGGCAATTGTGTCAGTCCATATTTCTGAGGCAGACTTACAGAGTCCCCGATGCTCCGTCAGTGGTTTGTCGCAAACTGGGTGACGCGTTAGCCAAAGTCCTAGCCGCATCCCCGGCTAACGTATGCTTCGCGTCAATGTGATATTTTAAGCTGGAAGTGCTTCGGTGAAATGAAAATTCCTTCTTGCAAAATGTGCATAATACTTTATGTCGGTCGACTGTTCTGTCTTCTTATTTTTTTAATACCCAAATTTCCCATCGAGCGGGCCAATGTGCGCTTATCATTGGCCCGCCTGAGTTGATTGGCCCAGCTGCCCGTCACTACCAGATCAACTGCCCATTTGTGCATGTGCGAAGGTAACTCTATGGCGTTATTTTTGTGCCACTATTCTGAGCACACGAAAACAGTCCAGTTATGAAGCTGAACTTTAATCTCAGCCAAACCGATTTACTCAGGAACAAATCAAACACTGAAATAAACCAAACATTAACATTTAGAAGTTATTTAAGTGATTTATATATCAT
>VUQG01041936.1:0-24480 GCA_015106755.1 Etia nguti | reverse complement strand
TCAGCTAAGTTAATGAGTGACGGGAAGCTATGCTAAGGTTAACTAGCCTATAGTCTACATCTTGCTGTCTGCAAAAGACAGAGTAACTTAAACGTACCATATAACTCACACAATTCGACACAACTACACAAGCATTGTTTTAACCTTTTAAACTGAACGTTAACGTTACTCTGTCAACAGCCTATTGTCTAATTACTGAGCTAACAGAGCTACGTAAACAGTGCAAACATGAGAGCACCCGAATGCAGACGTCATTAATGCAACGCAATGGAATAATCTCCCGATCTTCGCGAAAGTTATAAACTGCCTCTGGAACCCAGTTAAGGTACAAAAGAACCTATTCAACAAAAATAGTGATGCAGTTCAGCCTTTTTTCGCTCAGCCGAGTCTTCTCTGTTGCTGTGTGGGGCAGCCCGTGTCAGTCATCTCTTTCACACATCACTCACTCAGTCACTCATCCGGTGATGGACTGCAGTCTCATAAGGAAACTCAGCTTTTTGATGTAAAGTTTTTCCTTGTTCCCGAATACAAATATTTTTTAAAGTATTTGTTCGAAATAAGTATTCGTAAAAAACGCGTTATTTGTGCCTTTCCGAATACCGTATTCGGGTTCGGCTCCACCCCTAATAGGCAGCATGGCTTAGGTTTGATAAATTGTATTTGAAGCAACCACAAGATGTCTGGATGTCACACAACAATGGAACAATGTTTGGATAGACGAGACCATCTTGCCATAATGCTCAACACAATGTTTGGCAAATACCAAAAACAATATAGCAGTACAAATGTCTCCTTATAGTAGAGAGATGAAGTTGGTTTTGCAGCCACAGGACATGGGCACATTGCAGTCATTGAGTTTACCATTTACAGAGTCAAAGGTGAGGACATCTCTCTGACAGTTATAACATGGCCAAAATTGTAACAGGATAACACAATAACAAGTCAAAACTGAATAGCTGAAAACGAAAAGATTCAAGGTGTTGCAATGACCCAGAGTCTAGACATTAACCCAGTTGAAATGCTGTGGCGTGACCTCAAGACAGCTGTGCATGAACAAGTGCCCAGAACACTCAATCTGAATCAAAACTGAAGTAAGATTGTAAAGAAGAATGAGCCAAAATTCCTCCACAATGATGATGTGAGACAGACAGTCTCTCAGAAAATGATTACTTTAGGTTATGGCTACTGAGTCATGGGGTATATTTAGTTTTTCACACACTGCTTTTGTATTCTGGCTTAGTTTTTATGAAATAATTAATGGCTTGGTTGTTTTTCTAAGGGTGTATTATTTTAAGACTTAGTAAAGAATAGACAGATTTATTATGTAAAATCTTTATGTAAACAATGTACTTTCTTTTCAATTATGCCTGTATTTTTAAACCTCCTTTCTTTAAAAGTTGGAATGCTTCAGAACTAATGATTTAACTAACGATTGAACCAGACACAAATACGCACATGTCCAAAACAGAAGGAAAAAATCCAGAAGAAAAAATACACTGAAGAAAATAATGGGATTATAAGTGGTTTTAACAAATTTTTAACCACTTCCTCTTCATCTGAAGAGAGTTGTTTACCTTCCCTTAAGTGTCTCTGAGATTATGGCACCGTGTGACCTGCGTGAGACATAAAAGAAATAAAAGATTATGGATGAGTTTTCCGGTGCAGTAATCTGAGATCTGCAGGGGTATTGTCTCGTGAGCTATTATGTGTTTTCTCTTAATTAAAACACTATGCTTCAGCCAAGAGGGAGTTCAGTTGCTGAACAACTTAAGACTTATGCTGTCTATGCTGATTGACTAAATACAACAATACATGGACACAGACATCCTACTAGTTACAACGGTGAATGTTTAGATTAAAGCTGAATGCAGGAAAAAAAGGGCTGTCAGCGATGGATGACGATAATATGGGTAAAAAATCCTTACTTCATACCATATTTATGATATGGTATGGTATTGCTTTCTTTTTTGTCTATAAAATCTCTGCCTTTTTATCTGAGAGTTTGGCTTGATGGTCAGAACGAAAGCTTTTAGTGTCCACCAGACTACTCCTGACCATAGTATCAGAATGATAAAGTGGCCTGACAGCCACTGAATAGGCTAGGATACACACCATCTTGCCATAGTGCAGTCTTCATTGCCAGAGGTTAGTGAATGGGCAATAAAAAGGAATCACCGTGAAAAGGATAGTGGTTGGTCAGCATTTGCAATGTACTTCTCACATGCAATCAAGACAAAATCATGAACGCGAGACAATGGCATTGTCTTTTTTAGGTGAAAAATACCAACAACAACAAAAGTGGATTTTTTGGAATGCATATTAGACAGCTATTCTTCCCTAGCTTTACACACACAAACACAAAGAACACAGTATACCTGCAGTACACAGCTGACAGATTGTAAAGGTAGGTGGGGGTAGGGTGGCGGGGGGGGCTCACTCAGAAGACTTTGCAGCGACATCAGCGAGCACGGTAGAATGGATAGCCTTGAAAGAGCCGAGTTAACAGAAAACAGCCAGGGAGATGCATCATAAGGCTGTAGCTGGAGGACAAGTCTGTGCAGCACTGTATCAGGGGCCTGAACCATGATTGGCTGTGCTTGTTTTGTCATTTGTTAGCTTGATTTGAAGCTCCAACACAACCCCTCTTCCACCCACACTGTCAAACACTACAAAAAAGGATAATCTTCACAAGAACACATCCGTTAATATGTAATATGCTTTTTTCTGGCATAATGACTGTTGTCTGTAGTGAAGTGAGCAGCAGTGAGCCTCCTCACAGTAGTTAATGCCTAACTTAGTGGTAGCTGTTTTCTTGCATATTACTCTTACTTATATGTTATATTTTGTATGACACACTCTTTAGTGATGAAGGGTTAAAAATATAAATTAACCAAATGTAAATAAGCTAGTAAAGGATCAACCTGAAGGCAACGTAAAATCATCATGAACAACTTTTGAAAATACAACTTTAAGTTTTCATATTTTACAAAAGTAGACTTAAAGCAAAAGATAAAAAATTCCTAAGTGAAATAGGAGGAAAAGCATGCATAGCAATGGGGGATATTATGTGAAGTTTTCAAAAACATGTAAAACATTTGTATTCCATTATCACAAATACTTTTCCACTAAAGAAATGCTCTGCCTCTGTGAAGAGATCATGTTCTGAATAAGAGCACAGAGTGGTTTGTAGCTCTTACCATGTCCCTTTAACAAGGGCAAATGTAGAAGCTACATTCAAATTATCAGCTACATAGCTGTGAATTTAACCCATACACCATATGGTTTCATTTTAAGCAGAGGTACTGTTGCTATAGTTACCTGCGGTTTAAGTAATAGAGTCAGATTTTTATAAGTCTGGCTCAGACACAACTCACCTGCCTATCTACAAACTGAAGCAGTCAAAGTTAGCCAAATTAAGAGGACATTATCAACTTTGTGTTACTATCTTGTGTTGCTATCAGACAGGTTACAGATTAAATTAAATACCAAATATTCCAAATATTTTCAGTGCAAGACAAAGTATATTTATAGTGTGTTTTTTTGTAAAGCATGTGCATACTCATACTCATACTAATCAAACAGTTCAAAGATATGTCCAAAGACATGGGATTAGATTCATTGGAGATTCTGAATTGATTGTAAGTGTTAATATGAGCATGTATGGTTGTCTGGCTCTATGTGTTAGCCCAATGACAGATTGACAACCTGTTCTGGGTGTACCCTGTCCCTCACCCTATGACAGTTCCAGAAGAATCTGTCGATAGCAGTAATTCTTTCGACTGTCATTTTCATGTATTTATTTAGTAATTTCACAATTACTGATCCTCTCTGTTTTCACTTGACCAAATCTTTGTATACAAGTGCGTGGATCACAAAGTGTTAAGACGTTATTACGTATGTGGACAGTGAAAAGGGTAAATGAAGGATAGCAGGACACTCACTTGGGAGTAGTACATTGAGCCAGACCTCAAGGTGTACTACAGATCAACCTCTCTTGACCCAAGGGGCTAATCACAATTTTAAAGCATCTCTGTGTTCCGTCTCGCCATGACCCCGAGGGCAGACTCAGAGGCAACCTCTTGGGAAAGTGTCTCTGCTGAACACATTAGAAATGGATGCAGCATTTCTGTCAGACATGCTGAATGTGAGTGTTTTGATCAGCACTGCCAAAGGAAGGAATTTAGCACTGGGTTTGCACCTCGATGTACAAAACTCATAATGGTAGCCTTATTACAGTCAGGAAGAGTAACCCTGAGTTCAGCACAAAACTCTGTCCTCAGTGACTCCACAATCTAGTGATGATTATTCTCTCTTTTTAGTGTTTAAAAAAAGCATCTTCCCTCTCCCCTTGAAGGTTAATGCTGAGGGTCATTTCATTCTCTGAGGAGGAAATTAAACACAGAGAGTAAGCCTTGAAATATCTAGGTGCATGGCTCCATTACTTACAGTATATCCTATAATACATCTTTGTATTTCATTATATGCTGTGCCTGCTTTCGTCCCAGTAAGCAGTCCAGGAGTCAAACACAAAGATAGCTGTTACTAAGCAAATGGGTCCCTATGCAATAGCTTTTCATCACCACCGCCACCCCCCTGCACCGCCACCCCACCCGTTTTTGGTTTTTTTTCTCAGTCAACCAATTGCTATACTTGGTGAGTGCATAAGAGCATCCTCTTCTTTCTTCCCAGAGGGATAAAAGTCACCTTCTTCAAATCTCATTGAACAAAAAGTCACACAAAAAAATAAAAGGTAAACTCTATATTCTGTCTGCACACACGAGTTCAAGCTTAGAGAGAACAGACTTGCCACTTTTTAGTTCTCTCTCTGTCAGCAGGAATAGGGAGAGAGGAAAAGAGGGAAAAAAAAGAAAGAAAAGCTAAGGCAGATGTGTGAACCTTGAAAAAAAAGTATTATTTTTCTAATTTACAAAGAAGTACATGTATTCAGTTGGAAGCCGTTGACTCACTACTTCTTAGACTTCATCTCTTTCAGTAGTTCACTTCACCTCACTTACTGTACATAATTCACTTTCCCAGAGTCTCTGTCTCTTCCTCTTGTGCATTGATGTCTCATCCAAGATGAAGGAGCAGAATAAGTGAATCAGGTCATTCTAAATCATTGATAAGACTTGAGAAGCATGCAAAATTTGAATCTGAAAGGAAAGCTGTAATAAGCTCCAAACAGGTAGCGTTGATGTGTTTCGATTGACAGGTATTTATTTTTCAAGGGTTTTGCTAAAAATAATCCTCCCCTGGTGGCAAAGCAGCTCTCACAGCTGTTCTTAAT
This sequence comes from Etia nguti, assembly GCA_015106755.1. Classification (NCBI taxonomy): domain Eukaryota; kingdom Metazoa; phylum Chordata; class Actinopteri; order Cichliformes; family Cichlidae; genus Etia; species Etia nguti. The sequence continues at coordinate 19,193 of VUQG01041936.1, read as the reverse complement.
GTTCTACCGATATCTGCATTTTATCAATATTTCAATATAACTTATTAATATGCTTAATTGTCATTATTATCATGCGCATTGATCATGAAGTAACAGCATTTTCATTTTTTTTCTCAGTCCTTTCATAATCCTTTCATATTTATCAAACTCTGCTCACAGTTGTATTTCTTTAATGTACGACAACTATATAACAGAATTACAAGATGAATATCAGAAGCGCTAAAAGGTTTCGTTTCAAGGCAACAAACACATGTGACACTGATAGTTCACTGTATTTCAAATAACGTTGGGAGTAATCATTGGCCATACCACTGTTACTATGGAAACCTGCATCTCTGGTGTTGATTGACAGTCAGCACAATCTGAAGGCTGACTCACCTCTAAAATAGAGGTACATCTACTCATTCAGTCATTTAGGATAGAGGATTTGGCTTTGCCTTTACATAATCTATGTAATCTATTATACGTATAAGTTTTTAAAATGTAATTAGTCACAAGCATTTGTGATGCATAACATTATTTGTAAAACTGTTGGTGTCTGTTTAGTTATTTTATTTCATTACTTTTCATTAAACCATTTATCAAAACCACCATTTAGAAGGGTGGGTTCTATCCTCACCCCCCACCAGCGTGCGCGCACACACACACACACACACACACAAACACACGCCCCTCCAAAATAAAATCATTCCCAGAAAAAAAAAAACCTTCCTGTAACAGCCTTGATTTCAAACTAAATGTGTTTTTGTTTAGTTTTTTTCTCATTTAGCTATGTGCAATGTGTTGTGTATTACACAGTTTACTGCTTACGTTTTCAAAGATAATCTTCAAATTGTGCATGTACCTGTGAGAAGTAAAGTAAAATATTGTGTTAAATTTTAAGAGTATCAGAATGGGTATAAAATATTAAAACCGGTTTGAGAATTTGGGAGTGGAGAAAAGGCGAAGGTTAAATGTGTGTGTGTGTGTGTGTGTGTGTGTGTGTGTGTAGTCAGTTTAGCTTTCCTCTTTCTGCTTTCTCTTTGACCATAAAAAAATTACTGAAAAAGAATATTTATCCAGAAAATCTGTTCAGAATTTTGTTTGCTACTTATACTGACAATTCTGTATTTTTTCATAACAAATGATAATTAAGTACAATACTTTCCACCTATTGAGCTGCCAAAAGCAATGTGTCAACATTCTGGGGGCAGGTTGTAATTGCTGTAAAGCAAATTTCGAGAGGACCGAGGATGGACGATGAACTGGGAGGCTAAGAATGAATTATAACAAGTGCTAGTACAATTCCTAGAGAATTAAATAAATTATGTCTGAAAAGACATGTAGAATGTTAAATTGATGAAATACAAACCTTTTGCATACACTTCAGACCTTGTGATTTTCCTTTTTGTTGTCTTTTGTTTTTGTTTTTTTGATTGGCTGTTACTATATTATTCAGTGACAATGAGGATTCTATATGTCATGAATTGCAAGAAAAAGACCCAAAGAAAGACACACACTAGCAAGAGTAAACAGAAAAGAATCCTTTATTGAGGTTGCTGTCAAAAGTCCAAAGTGTAAAATCCAAGTGGAGAAATATAAATTCATTCTAAGCTTCTTGAGACAAGCAGGGAGAACACAAAGGCAGGTAAACAGACAGTATGACAAAGACTAAGGAGCAGGGCAGGGCTATTTATACACATGATAGTAATCAGGGAGAGTGGAAACAGAAGGATAATGAGACACATCTGAATTCAATCAAGATGAGACAGGGGGAGTAAAGTAAAACTAGTCAAAAAGACTTAGGAGACAATTAAATATCAAACTAAAACAGGAAATTAGAAAAAGTAACTTAATATTTTTGCATATCAGGGAGATGCAGGCACACGAATAAACTTGTGGGGAGACATGTGAGGGGGATGTCATAGGAGGATTAGGAGGAGGGAAAAAATCTATCAAAAACGTAAACTGGAGCTAGCAACCCAAGATTCAAAAGACTAAGGAAATTTAAGAAAATCAAAATGTAGATGTTGAATAAACTAAGAACCATACAAAGAGAGCCTAATAATAAAAAGGAATAAACCTCCACATACACAAAAACCCTGAGAGAACTCCACAGTTGACCATACCTTGCATGTAACTGGCTATCTTGTTTGGAAACAATGTCGAATTGTTCTCTGATCAACAGTGAAGTTTTGGCTGAATGTGAAAGTTTTCCCTTCAGAGTAAACTTGTGTCTTCCTGTTTGCTTCACACTTTTCACAGTTTCACTACATCTCAGCAACCATTTGGGAAGTCTGAATGACTGAGGCTTTAGCAACCAATTTCACAACAGTTTCTTAAAAAATAACAATCTTAGGTGCAACAGTGTATGGAAAAATATGAATATATATATATAATTAATAAAGTTTATAAAGGTATATTTTTGTTGATGATCATAAAATAATAATAATAATTTAATTGCTGAAGATTTTTCAAAATTTACCCTGCAAGCATTTCACAAGGGCAGCAAAATCAAACCACAGTCATAAAAACATCCTATTTAAAATAAGTGTCATGCGTTGTGGAGTTGATGCAGAAGTGGGAAAAATGAACTGAAAACACATTTTATTACATTAATGCAATTTTCAGAAATACACAAATCCAATAAATCTATTGTAAAACACAATAAGAGCCAGTGCAAAGAGGCTAAAACAACCCAGAAACACTAGTACAGAGATCCAGTATGAGGTTGTACAGTGTGACAGAAATTTCAGCTACAACTACAAAGACAAACTGATAATAAAGAACTCTTTTAATTATGTTTTTTGATGTTTTAATGCTTTGTGCAAAGTACTTTGAATTGATTTTTTCTCTTAAAAATGCCAAATAAAAATGGTGTATTGCCTGCAGTGGCTGAGAATTTGTTAACTAATATTAGCTTTGTATACTTTGTGTACTTATGAATTTTACTTTAAGTGAAGTTCTTATTTTACTTATTTTAAGAAATTCTGATGCTTGCTTTGTTTGCAGAGAATTGTGGAGAATATGGCTAAGGCCCACTCCAGAACATTTCAACAACATGATGTGAAACTTGAAAGTAAGATGTGATGGAGCTTCAATGAAAACCATTCCTTGACAACATACCAATTCAAGATAGCAAATATCCAGTGGTGTGTGTTGAAGATTCTGTTAAGACACACATGCATTCTGTGTGTGATGAAATTTTCCACACAATAAAATCCACACATAAATAGTACAGCATTACATTTAAATACATGTATTGTGTTATGAGGTAGCCAAGACTTCCTGTCTGTGCTTGTGGCAGGGGAGCTGGAAGAGATGATACAGTGACAGCTCTGCTGCCAATCCAGTAAGTGTTACAGTGTTTGGTTCATTTATTACCCATAGTAATTCACCATAGCCACGGTTATTTTGACCACATCTGTGACAATGACAGAAGAGAATTCCTTGATCCAGTAACACAAAGATGTTACTACTTACGCTAATACATATGTATGTATGAGTTTGTTCTTCAATAGCCAGTGCTATGCCTAAACAATTTTAAGGGTTAACACGCAATAAAATGTAATTCTCTAAAGCACACATACACTGGAGAATATAGATTATAGATATATAGACAAGATGTATTTGCTGGTATCATTCCCTTACCACCACTGAACTCTGGTTGATGGGTTAATCCCACCACCCCTCATCTCCCCTCTCCCACCACTCTTATTCTCTGTCTTATCTGGTCACCCAGGTGTATAAGATAGGGCCCACTGTGCATTGGTCCGTTTGTAATGGTAGTCTGTGTTGTGTGCTCAGTCACCCTGCTGTTTAACAGATGCTGTGCTTTATCTGAGGCAGACTATGGTTATTATAGAGTAGGGGGCAGTAAGAAACACTGGTCCACTGGGTAAATGTATACTGTGCAAGTGGATAAAGTCTGTGATTATTGCACTACAGCCTCTGCATGTTTCCACTTAAGTGTATGCCAATGCACCTATCATGCACACTGAAGGGAAAGAAATTTTTCTTTGTCTAATTTAATTTTTTGCATCACGACAGCAGGATAAACTTTATAGGATAAAAATGTACAACCATGTTTCTCATTACAACCTTTCATGTGTGTCATATCTATAACAGGAATATAGATTTTTTTTTTTTAGATTATGTAAGTGCTGCAAAGTAAAAGCATAAACATGAGGTTACAATGGAGCAAATAGTACCATAAAAGCTATAACTGAACACTGTTTTACGCTGGAACATTAAAAGTGCAGTGGTTATTGCTATTTACATTCAGCATGTTGTTGGTGCAACAATTATAGTTTAGTTCAGTGAGGGAGGACAAGCTATGATAGCTGTTTCATGAAGTGACAAAAATTAAAGTGTTTTTGCAAAAATTGGAACATGTACTAACACTAGCTCACAATCACACACTTACTGTATTGTGCCAGCTCCCTGAAGTCAGTGAGCACATACAGTAGATACACAGCTATTCCTATAGATAAATCTGTCATGTTGAGATATTGTGTTTGTGGAGCAGAGGAGAACTGCATGCCTCATGCCTCATCTGTGGTTTTTTTTTCCCCCTTTTGAAAATAAGCAGAAAAGAGACTTGAACAGTTGGTGACGCTCTTTGAATTCTGACCCACTGTTAAGGCATTTTGTGGAGATTGGAAATCTCGTTGGCTTTAAGGGTCAATTTCATTCTGAATATGATTTGTTTGTCATTCCATTACACTATATTTGGAGAACACAGTGAGACCAAGTGAGGATAAAGCAAATGGAGTAAGGCAAGTGCTTTTCAATTCAAAAGACCTATGGTAGAGACCTGATAAAAATTCATGCTTAGATGTGCCCTCAAGTGTTGTGATTGGTTAATACCATGTGGGAGTGCATCCCCAAGTCAATAGCATCCTGGTTATGTTTGATAGGGAGCGAGAACAAGCCTGACAGCTAATTTTCCTCATTCCATGCTCACCTCTTTAAAATGGAAGAGCTAAAAGAAAATGATTTATGGAGATTATCAGTTATCCTTGTTTTAATTTTTAATTTTTCTGCCTCTGTAAATAAATAAATTTAAACCTTGCTTGTGTGCATGCACCTGTGTGCATATGTGCTGTACAGCTTTGTTTATGGCAACAGGCAACTTAGTGCCATGTGTGCTTCAACTCGGTGTCAGTTCTCTTTGTACAATGCATCCTCCTAACATGCAAAATGAAATCATGGTGACAAAAAGTAAATAGAAATATAATTCCCACACCAAACTGCTACGACAATTCACTCATTACAGAAAAAGTTTGAAATAAGTAAAGATTTCTAAATGTAATGCAGGTTGTTCATAGTCTCAAGAAAGTGCTAAATCAGGCCTTCGACAGAGAAAATGACTGTATCTGTTCAATGTGTTGAAAAGATTTGGGTTTGAAAAAATAAAAATAAAAACAGCAAGGGAATTAATTTGATGAAAAGCCAACATGAGAAATCTTGATGTACAGAAATACTTCACATTTTTACTGAAAAAGACAGTCACTATGATTGTCCTGTATTTCTGGAATAACAATTGCTAAGACTGAGAGAGAGCTATTGTTGTATGCTGATGATATCAATTTTTTTATTATAAAATTGCACAAATGATTACATTTATTAAAAGCACTTGGGCTTATCTATGAATACATGTAAAATAATGCTAAGTCAGCAATGGTGATTCTTGGTGAAAATGTGAGAAAAAAGGCTAATTCTGGAAGTTTTAAAGGTGTTAAATGAGGTACAGCAGATTATATACAAAGGGATACAAATTGCTCCAGGGATAGAATATATTGTCCTTGTTAATTATGGCACTCTTGATACATGGATGTTGATAGATGACAGATGAATGCTATCAAGTATTCTGCACATTATGAACACAAAGGCAACCATTCACATGACCAATTTTGCTCTGTCATTTTCATGATGTGAGAATTTTATTTAAAAAGAAAAATATATATTTTTTTGTCACAGTATACTCTACACTATATGAACAATCAAAGTATCTGACCACGCCTCTTAATCTTTGAATTCAGATGTTTTCAGTTTGATTGCCACAGGTGTATGAGACTGAACGTGCAACTCAAGCATGGTACTATAATAGGATTCCAGTTTACTTTGGTATTCCATTACAGTGGTATTATTGCAAAGAGGAAGCGTTTAGGAACCACAGCAACTGAGCTATGAAGTGGTAGACCACATAAACTTACAGAATGGGGGGTTGGTAACGAGTGAGGCACAGAGTGTGTAAAAGTTGCCAACACTCTGCTAATTTAGAGAGAATTCCAAGAGTTTTGCAGAGCATCTGATAGCTGGGCCTTAGTCCATGGGGCCCGGCCGGGCACAGCCCGAAAAAGGGACATGGGCCCATCATCCTGTAGGCCCACCACCCGCAAAAGGCGCCGTAGGGGTACGTTGGGCAGCAGCCCAGAGCGGAGGCCCTGGCGGCCGATCCCTGGCTACCAAAGCTAGTGGTTGATTTTGCTATTGACTAACTAGTAGCAATTTGACAACATTTCTAGCACAGCCAAACATTAAGAGAAAATAAGCAAGATGCTGCACCACCCCGCCATGAGAGGGAGTCAACATCCACTTGAAAAACTGAAAATTGAAGAGCTGAGTATGACAAACTGTCTTTTAGCCAAGTCAAATGAAAACATAACATTTCCAAACTCAATTTTAGTAATCTAATTTGGCAAAGTAACACCTTTCATGACTGTACTAGCCTATAGCTTAGCTAGCAGTGTAATCAGTTTACCCCTCTTTTGCTTCCATGCACATCACTTCCTCTTAACTTTGTGGAGTCTAGTATTTTTCAAACTAAAATTGTATTAGTGTGCTAAACAACCCCGTGGTATTATAAAAATAGCACATAAACTGTATGTATTTGAATTTGTTTGATTGTTCTTTTCATTTTAATGAACAACAAACACCATTCACCTGGAAACTAAAGGCCATAACTATTTTTTTCCAGCTTTTTTTTAGTTCTACGATCTAAGACATAGTCACATTTGTGCTAACTGAAATTATTCAGTGCATGCGTTCGTGCGTGGATGTATGTGTGTGTGCGCGTAAGGTCAAGAAAGCATCTATCGAAGAACTCTCCTACCTCCAGCACATCACTTCCTGACCCCTCACCTATGTTTGAAAGGAGAGCTTTACTTGCATAAAAGCACCAGCTCCAAGCAGCAACTTGGTTTATTCCTCATTTTTTTCTCTTTCTTACTTCCTCACCCTGCTTCCCCTGATATTGAGGCCCATGAAATCTACACAGCTTTCAAATTAAATGTGAATGAAGGGCATTTTTCCTTAGGATTGCATGGCATGATGGTTGAAATCCCACAGTAAACATGATTTTGGAACCAACAGCATCAGTAACAGTGTTCACTCTTGGACGTCACACAACCTTTTGCCAGAAACTGATCCATTCCCAAAGCTTACAGAAGGTGTCAGTACACCTCTCCGTCCCAACATTTCTGATGTAAATGGAAGATGATTGCAATAAATATATCAGTGCAGCTATATGTTAAGAGAACGAGAATAGATGGAAGGATGGATAATATAATTGAGTTTTTAAACACTAAAACTGTTTGTGGAAAGTGCTAAAGTATAATCAGTTCCAATAAAGTAAAATCAACTATTTATACTACTTAAATATTATGTTTTACAAAAACGTTGGGCAAGAACAGGCCCACAGTAAGAAGATCTTGCTAACTATTTCCAGTTTTAGCCTAGAAAAAAACCTTTTTAGAATACCAAGAACCAGACAGCTCAAAAAAAAAAGACACTGAATAACCGAACAGCCAAAGCCCATTTATGTCTGATCTGCACAAGTTCAAGACTAGCAGTTGGTCCTAATTGCACAGATTACGTCTCTGTTGTTGGAGATATTCGGGGACAGAACAAGCTGACCTTGCCTCAGTGAATGTGCCAGTATTCGTGTCTGTGCATCATGTGGCAAATTGCGGTTTTATTGGTGCTTCTACATGTGTAGCAAACATGCATGCACTCACACAAATTCTTGTCATCAAAGAAACAAAACATATTTCTGAACATGACACATGGACATGCATACACCTAAATTGATGCATTCAACAAAGCACCTTCATGCTCAAGCACACACAAGCTGCTACACTTACTAGACTTTTCTTCTTGTGTGTGTGTGTGTGTGTGTATGTGAGTGTGGGATTTTTGGAGCTAAGTGCTATTAGTGGACCATACAGCTGTCTGGAGACACACACAAAATGATTTTCTGTGCCTCGTTTCTTTTCTGTCTTTGTTGTCTCCTGGTCTACAACATATACAGCAGATGATTGGTTTAAAGAAAAAAAGCACATCACTAATGTACTGAAATATTCTGCTGTTCAACTAAGGTACTTTTGCATATATATTCTGTTCAGGTTGGCATGAATGATTCACAGTTGCACACACTTACACAGTACAAATGAATACACTTTCAGCTATGAAAAGGTGTCATGCTGCCATTCATCTGTCACTATTAAAAGAACAATATCTTTAAATCCAACAGTGATGATTTATTTCAGGTTTGTTTCAGGTGTTAAAACCAAAATCTGACAAAATGGTTTATTTCTTTTTTTTCATTGGGAAAATAAACAAATAAATAAACAAATAAATGCTGGATTAAATATTTTTCACATAATAACAACTGGAGGGTTGCGAACAAGTACATCTAAGTTATTTTCCAGGAATAAACAAAAGCACTATTGCTGTCATTTGCTTAATTAGCAAAACATTCATTTTATACATTATAGATGCCTTCTAACCCTTGCAGTGCCATTTTGTAACAATGACAGTGCTGCAAATGCCTTATTATGAACCAATTAGCTGAATATTAAATGTGATTTCAGCCTAAAACATGGCTGTGCATCCACATCATTCTTATGCTATTCTCCATTACTATCAACAGCATTCCTCCAGCCAACACCATTAAAGACCCTGATACCCCAACTCAGCATGTGGGCAGCCATAACCCTTTTACAGGAAAATATGAATGCCATACTTGGGGTGTGTGTTTGTGTGTGACAGTGGAGGAGCAGAGGGATGCAGCAACTGGAGAATGTCATTTGATGGACTTCTCCAAGGACCACAGTGACCCCTGCTGGACTGGTCAAACTCTTGGACCGTGAGCTTTATTTATTTATTTTAGGGGGGAGGGGGGTCTTGAAGATAATTATCTTAGAAAGGGTCAGCAGGGTCCAACATACATCATTAGATATATTTTGGAATTTAGTAGCCATTTAACTTCTGTTGATTGTAGGAACCGCTAATTATTGTATTTTCTTCGGGTGTTTGTTAAATCTTTATGTGGCTTAAGGATAAGGGAGATGTAGATATGAAACTACAATAAATGACTGACGTTAGTTTGATTATAACCATTGTTAATGTTGCTTGTGTGGTTTATCAGGTACATTTGTGATTGGACAGAAAGTGCAGTGAAAATTTTAAACCAGCTTGGTAACAGTAGTATAGTGCAACATCAACATTAATTTTAACCAAAGCTCGTTATTAATACTTGTAATTCTCAGTGCATTCCACTAACCTATTAATAAAAGAATAAATTAATAAACTACACTAGATATAGTGCCCCCTTTTTAATTGAGTTTTCTTACAAGAATAGCCCACATTTATGAAACAGGTGCAATACAAAAATAATGCTGCAATAGTGTGACAAGGAGCACATCGTAATACCAGCTCATTCCAAACTCACTTAATGTATTTCAATAGACTGACAGGGCCTAAAATATTGACAGAAAAGAGCAGCTTAATCAAATATGATCTGACTTGTCGCTAAATGTGTAATTGTGGCATCTATCAGTGGGAGGAGGAACAGAAAACTGTCAGTGGATGTCTCACCAATGGGAGGGCTAATGGATTTACAGTAGTGCCTGACAGATTTTAGAGAACTTACATCATGTTTTTCAAATATGTATTTTTCTCATTTATTTTGAAAGCGGAAGCTCAAGCCTGGCAGTCAAGCATTAAATAACTCAAATGTGTTTGCCTTCTGGCTCTGTTCAAATTTGTCTAAATAGCTATAATGGTTGTATTTACTTTTTATATTTGACACTATTTTTTATTTATTTTTTATTTACATTTTTTGAAATATGAAGTAGTGGGATGGAAGTGAGCCTTGCTATTTATGTTTCCATAAGGTAAACTAAACCAAAATATAGGAAATTCAGATTTCACAATGAGAGATAAAGTTGCACTGCAGTGTGCAGATCTTGCTAATGGTGAGATAAACAGATTTCCAGTAAGCACCTCTCACTTCCTGAAATCAGCTACATGACAGTTTGTAGAGTGAATATAGTGAACAGTTCGTGTATATACGCTAGCTGAACATCACGCACTGTTGATTAAACTCTAAGAGGAAATGTTAGGTGAGTGGGTTCACCAGCTGGAATCATATTAACATTCAGATCACTCAGCTCATTACTGTAATTTTCACGTGGCTTCAGATGAGGATCAATTATGGGGGCACGACAACTGCCCATTATAAAGCTAACATGCTTATCTCTTTTCTTTGTCCCACAGGCTTTCAAATGAAAACAAAATAAATAAGCACATAAGAGAACCCCCAAATACTCATTATCTCACATTCAAAAGCATTGTGCCATTGGAGACTCACTACATTATTCTCCCTGCAGGGTCTCTGAAAGGTTATTTGGCTAGTAGCCTCTAACATTCCTTTTAAACGGAATTTTTTAAAAAGCCTCCCAAATGATTCCAGAGCTGTCATGCTAATTAGGTTGTGTGTTTGTCAGAATATATCTCTAAATAATACCTTCCAAAACACCCTAAAACATGACATGAGAGGAGAATAGTCTGGATGACAAAGGAACAAACATGAAAATGCATTCTCAACAAGCCCATCTCTGTGCTTGGTGTTGCTGTTTGACCCCACAAAGTGCAGCTTCCTTGATGCCTCCTGCCAAGCAGCTCAACAAGCTAAGTGCAGCATGTTGTCTTTGAGCGGTGATGCCTTTGTTGTGCATGCCGTTAAATTTCGCCTAAAAATGAATGCGCTGATGAACTCTGGGAATCAGGATGTCATTTAAAGATGCCATCTACTTATCTTGTGCTCTTGAGCGGCACTTCAATTATGTCTTTGCCTGGATACAGTCTGCATGGCATTATTCAGCATGATCTAAATTTAAATCAACAACATCGCCAACATGTGACACTTCAATCTTGAAAGAGGTCAGACAAGCTGGCGTGAATAACTTTCATTAATTCTGACACATAGCTTTTCTGAGTAAGAAATCACCCAGTGAAGCTAGTTATCACCAACTGCACTGAAAAGGAGGGTGTCAGATGGATTTCATTCAGCTCCTCACGCCTCACAATTTTTAAAAAATATACAAATATATTGTGTTTGACATTTAAAGTGGCATCAAAAGTAACATATTCCTTGCTGCCTGCTACTGTACAGTATATGACTTATATCATAAAACAGAGTTTGAAACTCTCACTTAAGGACCATACGTCATTTTGCTGTGATTGAACATTTGAGTTATTCGTCTTGTCACTGGGGAGTGTGTGATTTGTCTGCTGTTTGGTTGTCTTACTCTGTTTGTGGTGGGTAAAAAAAAGAAAAAAACAAATCATTTCCACAGGGGACTGATGGATTGCGCTCACCTTCAAGTTGCTAGCATTATTTATCTTTTTTGTCCTGTACACTACATTTTCATCAAACCGTTCTCCCTTATAATTTGCCACGATGTATCTCTCAATCGAGAGAGCATGGTTTAATGAAACTGCAATGAGGACAGATGTAATTCACATCCTCAGACTGTGTCTATTGGGTAGTTTTTATTTGCTTAAATCCTAAATGGGAGCATAAAGATGACCACTCATTTATCTTTATTGAAAAAAGTCATGCATAAGTCAGGTATCTCTATAAAGCAAATCAAAAGTTCCCCAGTAGCTAAATAATATAAACTGTGAGATAAAAAATAAATACATAAAAATCAACTGGTCTGTCAAAGAGCAGATCATTTTTATAGCTAAGCACACAAAAAAACACATTTCATTCCCATGTGCAGTAGCACATGGATACAAAGCAGCCTTCAGCCTACTCAGATACATTAAAAATAGACGTAGATATTGAAATGTTTATTTTTGTTCCTGGCTTAAAGTTTTCTTTCCAATCTACTGAAAGCTACAATAAATATTTTTTTTAATTAACTATGTTTAAGACGATGATTGAGGTCAGCTACGTAAAACAAAGAAATGTCAGCCAACTTCACAGTTAACGCAAACACTGCAGAGAATTTTCACTACCCACAAATTTTGATTGTTTTAGCTCAGTCTCAGAACTAATCACATTTCTTTCCAGTTTCCGAAAAAAGAAAAGACACAGCTATTACATTATCCTACCTACACACTTCCAGTCCCTAAAGACAGATATTTTCTTTTTCCAAGATGTGGTTAAGACAAAGTCAGCACTTCAAGGAGAGTCAATTTTGGACTGGCAATAATTTTTTATAATTATTTAATAATTATAATTATAATCATAATAACTGTAATAATTATAATTATAATTATTACATTTTTTTTTAAAAAGGTAAATGACTCAAATAAATAGCAATTTTGATTAATTTATGTCACAGGTGAAAGTAACATTCCTTTTTTATGACGCATTTAAGGATTCTTGTCATTAGCAACCTTCATAATGTTAAAATTAATTCAAAGTTTGATAAAGAAGAAATCTGAAGCCTGCACTATAAGTGGAAAAAACTGTCTATAAATGATATTGCAACCTTTTTGAATTATCACAAAATTTTCTTAGGGTCTCCTAGGTTGACATCTGCTGTCACAACATTTTACACTGTAATTCCCTGTTCAAGCTTTTAGGCAATCAGAGGAACAGATTTCATTTCAAACCTTGTAAACATCAAAGATTCAACTCTCAGGCTGGTGTCACATTAAGACAAACTATAGATGTCGACTTTGATCTCTGAAAACATTATCGTTATTCACCACTGCTCCTAATGTTTTATCTGTCCACAGTGTCTATACTACATATGAGGTTCTGTATAAAACCTGTGCAAGAATTAGAAATAAAAACAAAGAAAAATGTACAGTTTAAAGCTTTATCACTGCAGATAAGCTGTATGTCCAAGTATTCTTTTTCACCTTGTCTTCTTCTTCATCTTCTTTTCATCTCCTTATCACTCCATCCATTTTTTTCACACATTCCTGCAATCATTTACACAGCAGATTATTGCCCCTGTCTTCTTATGATAAAATACAGTGATAAAATGAATTAAGGCTTCAAGTATTTCTTCCGAACTCTTATGAGTGAGGTTGGTATATTACCATGTTTATATGACACACATCCTCCTGTAATCTCTGGTAAGCGGAAACGGAGACAGCCAGCCTATAAAACACATTGCCCTCCCCAGATCCAAGTATTTATGGGAATGAATACAACAGGCTTTAAATCTGTGCCTCAAGAGCCACTGAAGACAAAACTGGGAGTAATGTTCTGTCCAGTCCTTCGCTGCTGCCTCTGACAAGTTCATTTAGTCTAATGCAAGTCATCCTTCTTTTTGTTTGTTTTGTTTTATTTTGCTTTGTTTAACATGTTTGTATTTGGTATCTTTTTGCAGTTGTATTTGACCTCATTTTGAGCCTCTTACATTTAACCAAGCATGTTTTTATAGTTTCCGTAGCAGTGCTAGTAACCTTTGCAGGACATAATAATGTTCTTTTTACAATGTTTCAAATATCCATTATACTGATTGTGCTTTTTTTTTTTTTTTTTTAAGCTACGCTGTCCCTCTCTATTCGCCAAGCTGGCTTTTGTTTAAAACAGGAGGAATAATGTGGTCAAGTCTCAAAGCAGCTTTTGCCCTTAGGCGCTGTGAGGTCAACACGAGACTGTTCTTGTTATATTTGCTTTCTGTGTCTTGGGGGGATGTAATCAATCAGGAGTGAGGGCGAATAATATAATATTACTATAGTGAGTAAGAAAAAAAACAGCCCCGGTGCAAATGGCTGGCTCAAGTGACAGGTGACTGAACACTCACCGTAAACAAGAACACAGAGGAAAACTAGGTTGTGAAATTGCGTGTCCTTAACTCTGGCCATTCAGTAATTCTCTGTGGAAAACATATTAAGTGATCACTTGTGTTTCATGTATATTTCTAAATATTTTTTCAGTCAGCTCTTTATTTTCTCTCTTCCTCTCTTTTCCATATTAATGTTTTTATACTTATTTTTTGTTTTTTTGTATTTCTTAATTGCAGAAAAAGTATGTGAATATAACACAATCAAATTCAGAACCATCCTCTTTTCCTTTTGTATTTTGTTTCCCAGGAGCCATGCTTTCTGTAATTTTGAAAGTGCTCTTGAGCAATACTTCCCCAAGCTTTCTGAAGAAAGCTTTTTCACTCATTTTCAGTCCAGTTTTTGTACCTGATCATTTTCAGAAGAACATTTTTTTTCTTTTCTTTTCTTTTACCTACCTGTACCTAACTCAAGGGATTAATCACTGTTGTGTCTATACATAAGACAATTTTGCAAAGAACCAGTTTTAAATTGTGTCTGTGCTACTAGCAGCCTCTTGCAAAACACATAATTTGCACCTATTCCTTTAGTTGAATCTATAAAAATGCCAGACAGAGTTTGACAAGCAAGAAAAAGAATATTTTTGTACCAATAAGGTGATTCCACAAGAGCTAATAATGAAAACTCGGCATATCTCAGAATAGTGTGCAGTGTGTCCTTAAAAAAAATTGAAAAATCTGGTCAAGTGGAGCATGAAAGAGGTCTAAAAAACTATCTACAGCAAGGATCAATATCTGTAAGCCATGTCATTAAGAAAAACGAAAAAAAATCTTATAAAGACCTAACAAAGAACCTGAGAGATGCATCAGGCCCTTCAGTTTATCCATCTACTGTTTGGAAAAGCCTCATCAGAAACAATGATGTTCCCCATGATGTGATGGAAAACAAAATAGTGATTAGTTGAGGATATCATAAAATGAGATCATAAAGAAAAAGATTACTTGAGGTCAATATTCATATAATTGGCTGAAAGTGAGACACATGCTTTTGCAATATTGACAACAATTTGCTCAGAGTATGACTAACTCAGGAATGGTGA
Source organism: Etia nguti (assembly GCA_015106755.1). Lineage (NCBI taxonomy): Eukaryota > Metazoa > Chordata > Actinopteri > Cichliformes > Cichlidae > Etia > Etia nguti. Next base: position 4,072 of record VUQG01041936.1, on the reverse strand, counting down.
TAGTCAAAGCACAATTATGGGCAGCTTGGTACATTCACAACACTGCAGGAGATTTCTGACCCTTGCTCTCACTGCCACTTTTTGTTTGCAGCAGTGCTAATTAAACTGTCAGATGTATCACTACTCTAAGCTCAACCAGCATCAGTAATAGAGGGAAGTTTCTCATTTGTTTTTAACACAAATGGTATTGCGTTAGTGCTTGTCAAAAAACTCCATGCAGAGATTTTAACACAACTCTGAGACAGCATTGCAAAATTCCTCAATACCTTGAGATTATATGTTAATTATTTATTTACTATACATTAATTTTTAATTAATTGCCTCTCAATCCTAACCCAGCATGTGTCTTAATGTGGGTGAGGCTATGGGTCAAATCAGTGTGAACATGCCACCAAATTCGTGGCAAATTGTGGCAAGTTGAAAAAAAATTAAATGCCTTCAATTCAACAGCAAATAGTTTTCAGTGCATATCACAGTTAAATATAAGTTAGTGTTGGGGTCTCATGAACGTTTTCTTATGTTTCTGTTCTGGAGCAAGTCATAGTGGGCTTATTATGGTTTGTTGAGAATATGCCAGGGGTAGGGTTTACATTTGAGGACATTCTCAGGTCTCGGGAAAACATTGTCAGACATCCGACAAAACGGCATCAGACTAAAAAGTTTCAGAATAAAATGTAATCGGGCGATACAGTCTCAGGAAAAACAGCATCAGACTGAAAGGCCTCAGAAAAAATGGAATCAGAAAAGTCCAGAGAAAAGGTTATGTCATGTTCTGCCACTGTCCCATGTTGATGATCTTTTAGTTGGATGCCATTTTTTCTGATACTTTTTAGTTTGATGCCATTTAGTCAGAAGTCTGATGGGTTTTTCAATAAAACATGATGCTTTTTTTGTCTATGGTCTGACATCTAAGGCCGTTTGATCTGATGTCTGATGATCTTTTCCTGAGACCTGAGGATGTCCTAAAATGTACACCTACACTACAGGGGCTCTCACTTAATGCTCAGTGGACAATTAACATGCACCCAAAATTTTCACCACTGCCTGCTAGAAATTACAATTTTTCCTGATTAGGTTTTAGTTAAAAATAACAATGTTTCTGTCTCATATTAAATTTTTTTAATGATCTAAAACAGCGGTGTCAAACTCATTTTACATTGCGGGCGACATACAACCCACTTTGATCTTAAGTGGCCCGGGCCAGTGAAACTCCCCTTTCTGTCAGTGTAAAGAAGTTACATATTTAACTGTTTTTCTACATGATAAAGAAAAAACTGCTTTGACAAAGAAAGAAATCTGTCAGCATGGCTTACATTGTAAGAAATAAATATGTAAAATTAGCTGAAAATAAAAACCGGTATCACTTTAGCAAGCTCCTTATTTTATAAATTTTCACTCAGTTTTGCAGTACACTGCTCAATTTACGTTTTCACTCATTTCTTCAATTTTTTCCCACCACGCTTGCACTTAAATCCGCTCCCCTGCCTCTGCGTGTACCTGGCCTGTACCACTACACTTGCTGTCTTCAGAACTTCAGAAACCCCTTCCTTCTTTCACATAATGGTATGATCCCAGTCTGTCTTTGCATGTGATTGGCCGCATGGTGTGACCATCAGAATGAAGTCCCAAGTAGTGATGGGAATTCCGGCTCTTTTTAGAGAACCGGCTCTTTCGGCTTGGCTCACTAAAAAGAGCCGGCTCTTTCGGCTTCCAACCGGCTCTTCAACAACAATATAAAATTATGCACAAAAGGAATTAGTAATGTAAAAAAACGTGGTTTTCTTTATATATGTTTATATATAAAAATTTACGGGGGCCCCTAGAGACAAACCACTTACAAACTCCAAAGCATGTACAAATTCCAAAGCACATACAAACTCCGAAGCACGTACAAACTCCAAAACACACTGCTAGCGTTAACTGAACTTCCAAAACAGAGCTACCTAGATCACTTAAATTACACAATTGAAAGCATATGTCTATTGTTTTTGTATTTATACACAAACACTCATATATATACATTCAAATAATTAAAAAAAAAAAACTACATTTACCTGTTACTACCACACACCAAATCCGGTCGTTGGTACTTCCTGGCTTGTGTAGCCACTAGTAGGTAACAAAAGCTCAACACTGCCCCTAGCATCTTGGAGCACTTCCATTGTGTTTTGGAGTTTGTATGCGTTTTGGAGGTTTCACGTGCTTCGGAATTTGTACGTGTTTTGGAATTTGCATGTGTTTCAGAGTTTGTACGTGCTTCGGCGTTTGTACGCATTTTGGAGTTTGTACGCATTTTGGAGTTTGTACGTGTTTCAGAGTTTGTACGTGCTTCGGCGTTGGTACGCGAATTGAAGTTTGTACTTGTTTTGGAGTTTGTACGTGTTTTGGAGTTTGTACGTGTTTTGGAGTTGGTACACGAATTGAAGCTTGTACTTGTTTTGGAGTTTGTATGTGTTTTGGAGTTTGTACTTGTTTTGGAGTTTGTACTTGTTTTGGAGTTTGTACGTGCTTTGTCTCTAGGGGCCACTGTAAATATACTTTTATTTATTCACTCCACATAAAATGTAATAAATAAATTATAAAATACAAAAACAACTATTTACATTTCAACTTTTAACTATTTAAATTTTCAGCTTTTTCCTTATAAACAAATTTAAAGTGAAACAACACAAAACACTGGAAACCACAACACAAAAAACAAAAAGAAAAAAAATGAACGCCCAGATCTTTATCTCTATATGATATCCTTTTCTTGCAGATTCTACACTCTGCCTTTGTATTATCAATAAGATTGAAATGGTTCCGGACTTTGCTTCTTTTCTTGGTGTCGCTCATTTTCTTTACTGTACCTTTCTCATGTGATGATGTTGTCTCTTGGTGTTGCTCCCAGCTCTCTTTCTCTCTCTCTCCCTCCTGCTCTTGTTGTGTGCTACCAAGGCTCTGTTTGCGCCCCTCCCGTCTCTGCTCAGCGCAAACGCAAGGGTGACGTGCAGCGTGAAGCGAAAAAAGTGAGAGAGAGGGCAAGAGAAAAAAAAAGAAAAACCCACAGCTCCCAATAAGGAGCCAGCTCGCATCGTTCACTTCAAAGAACCGGCTCTAAGAGCAATTTCATTCGCGACCGACCCATCACTAGTAATTGGACGAATACAGAGAAGGCAGGCAAGCACTGTTAATTTCCGTCATTTCATTGTGTATTAGTTTTCACTGTCTTAACACCTGCTTCTTATGTTCCTTTGGTAACATTTTGTTTTTGTTTTGTTTTGTTTTGTTGTTGTTGTTGTTTTTCTCTTTCCCTTTTTTTCTTTTATGCACAAGCTGGCCTTTGTTGTGAAACATATGCCACACATTTACCTCTTTGGCTTCTATGAAATCACACTCTCTGCTAGTGTACAAACATGAAAAAGAGGGGCTGCTCTGTCTGCTGACCCACATCTGTCTTTGGACAGCTACCAAAAATTTCAGCATGAATCAGGGTAGAATTAATCACTATCAGAGAGGATTTAATATGGAGTGCAGACACTCCCTGGTGACACACCTGCACCCCAAGGCCCTGCATGTGTGGGTGTGTGTGGTGGAGCAGGAAGAGGAAGGCAGTTGGGGATGGGGAGGGAAGGAAGGGAGGGGGAGGCATTCCCCCTCTGTCCCCTTAGTTCAAAATGTTTGGTAACATTTTGAGCTAATGTTCACCGATTCCTGGGATATTTGATTTATACTGGGATATATACTTAGAATCAGAATCAGAATCAGAATCAGAATCGTGTTTATTGGCCATGTATATGCACAGACACATACAAGGAATTTGGTTCCGGTAGATGGTGACTCTCAAGCACAGCATTGTATATCTCAACAACGTAAGCAGCACAATTCACAATTCACACACACACACACACACACACACACAGCTACACATACATACACAAACCTACACAAGCTGTGTAAACCAACCATAAATAACCAATCTAAATCTTATATACATAAAATACAGGATGACAGGAATGAAATGAAGTGAAATGAATACCACAGAATGTACATAAGGTGCAGTTGCAGTCTGGCAGTGGGAGCAGTGTGACAG
>VUQG01041927.1:0-12014 GCA_015106755.1 Etia nguti | reverse complement strand
TCAAAGCCAAAGACTAGAAAATATGGTGAAGCATATCTTGCCTTTGGCTTCACCTGCACAAGTGCCGAGGTAGGTCTCCCCTGCAGAATTGGTTTTCCCTGCGTCGGGAGCAGGCGCTGGGCTTTGTTTTACAACATTTTTCTTGTAAAACAAAGGGGGGCCTAGCAAAAAAAGTTTGGGAACCACTAGCATGATATAAACACAGTGAAGCTGGAGGATGAATGCTAACTTTTTTCCACTCGATAAAAGTTAACGTGAGGGTTCCCGATGGTTAGGGACAAATGGAATCACATGGCAGGATGCTGTAAACGGACCAAACTTCAGTCAGGAGAACAACTGAGATAATCCATCCACAATATGAGGTTAGTCATTAATATACTGCTGCATGGGCTGGGCTGTAGTTACATCGTAAGGGTTTAAAAACTGAGCTTTAAAATGATTAGCGGTAATAAAAACCGAGAGAGGACGACAGTGATCACTGACTGTTTTTAGGGGCTTGTTGAGATTAAACAGAACAAGATACAAAACATTACAATGTGTTAAAAACACAACAGCCTTAATAAACACACAGTAGTTTGGACCCGGAAGCAGGTTTCATCACATCATCACTTAAAGACCGGATAGACTTTTGTAAGCTGTTGTGCTCCCCTCTGTCATGAAAAGATGCTGAAACATTTCCTGATGTGTTTGAAAATAACAGTAAAGCCATTTGCATTAAAATGTGATTTATGAACAACCATCAGTGCGAGTCAGAGGGGACGAGAAGAGATCCTGTTAGCCTCTCAGTCTTCTTTAACCTGCACACATCTTGCACCATATCCGCTTATGTGATTTTCTTTAATGTGTGAGCAGCCTGCTGGAAGTTGAATGAATGTGAGAAGAAAATTGGTGGCCTGCTAACATTTAATGTGACGGTGTCTTTGTACTCCGTGATGAAGCAGGACTCAGGAGTTATTCTATGAAGAAAATCTCTGAAACTTAAATCTCTGAAACAAAACGGGTGGTCTTCTGTTTGACCTGGAGCTACAAGGGAAATATAAAGACTGTAGTTCACCTGTGCTCCCACAGTTCACATTAGTCTTTAAATGGAAACCACAGTTCTGTCATATTCTGAATATTTTTACATCAACACTTCCAAATATTTTATTTTTTGAATATTTCTCTGAGTTGGTTTTATTAAGGTCCAAAGCCCAGAAGCGCTGCTGCTGCGTTTTTAACAGGTTCTTTAAAGGTGTTTTGGACTTCCTTTGGAAATATGGACGAGGGAGAAATGCTTACCTCGTTCACACCTCTGATAGGAAAGCTGAGGTGTGTTTGAAGGTGGGATAATTAATTTGGACAGTCGCCAAAAATCGGGAACATCTGCCGGGCCGTTGGAAAAACAGAACATCTAATTAAATGCTCCGCCTCCTGATGACATCACCCTGCACACCTGAAAATCTTTCATCCGCACTTCACCTCCATACAGACATCCACATTAGCCTGAAGGCAGCAAGAGGCTAATTGTCATCATAATCAGTGCATTAACAGTTTACAGGAGTGAGTCATCATTTGTGTTTATAAGTGTGATAATGAATAATTCGTTTCACAGTGCCAAAGGCAAACAGATAAGAAACCACTTCATGTAATTCTCATGGCTAGTTTAATCTTAATCAGCTGTTCTCCAAGATGGTGGAAATCTGTCCAAGAAGCTAGAAATATCCAAAACAGTCCAAAACTAAGGTTAAAACTAAGTCTGAAACCAAGCCCAGTACCCGGCCAAAACATTTGTTTTTGTGCGTAAACCAGTACAAAACTAACACACCATCCTAAACCAGTCCAAAATCTGCCTTAAATGCAGTTACAAAACCATCTCAAGCCAAAGCCATGCCAGTCTAAAACCTGTCCAAACCCCAGCCTGAATCCAGAACCAGTCTATTTTCTGGTGTTCCCTCTGAAACACTGTCTCCACTGTTTTGGCCTTCATTGTTCCTGTAGTTTGTCATCGATTATCCCTGAAAGCAGACATCATATTAACAACAGTTCCTGGTCACCAAACCCTCTGAAGCGGCATATAAATGTGGCGGACCTGGATGAAAACGCCGAGCCGGATCTTGAGCGTGCTTTACTTGATGCAGGCTCGTCCTTCACGTTGACTTTAATGTTTATGTTTTGTGTGAAGCTGCAGGCGTCTGGCTGTTGTTTCAGTCGTTATTTTTTTTCTGTCTTGCTGTGTTTCTCTCTCCACCCACCCACCCACCGGCTCGGCTCTGCGCTGCCTCAGAATCTGTTTCACTCACTAAATTGGCTCCTCAGACACCCTTCCCCTTCTTCCTCATCTCTCATTTAAAAAGTGAGAAATTATAATTATCTGAATTATGCTTTTAATGATGCGTTAATTAGAGTCATGGAGTGAGATTAGCCTATGAATTATTACTTGTGAAATCCTTCCAGATTCAGACGAGCTCCTCGTGCAGGCAGAGAGGAGGGAGAGGGAGAGAAATGTTGCTGTGCTCTGTGATTAGCGTACCAATAAATAACAGAACAGATTGTGGTGCATATGCTTACGATTACAACTTTTAAACCAACGCTTTAAACTCACACCGACTGTCTTGTGCTGGCAAGAGGTTTCTGTACCAACAGCCCAGTCAGTTTTGTTTCCTTCAGAGGCTCTCTGTGCAATTCTCACCAAATGTGAACTATTATTATACTGTGTTAGAAGAAAGCTGATTGTTGTTCTCTCAGCTTTGACAGGCTGCAAGCTGAACTGCTGCAAAATGACTCCAAGAGCAAGTCTATGAAAAATGTGGTGTTAAAGTTGCACCCATCAACAATCAATCAAATGTGCTTCCTCTGAAGGTTCCCACACGGCAGTCGCTAAAATGAAGGATTCTCAGATACGTGTAAGTAATGTATCAGCTCACTCAAAATGTTTAAAAACAGCTAAAAATATTCCCAACGATCCAAACCCAACTCAAAATGACCTGGTTCAAAACAAACTTGTGTTCTCCGTCAAGACCAAAACCAGCTCAAAATAATACTTTTATAGTCTTTCGATCACGACCGAACTCAACATCATTGTCGGAATCAATCCAAAAGTTGCTCAAAATCATGTTTTTTGGTAAACATACCAAGAAAGAGAACGAGCTGCCTAGTTAGTCAGAAACATCCTGTAGTATCATATTATATAATAACCTCAGTGCCCATCATCCATTAGCTTCTCCTTTCTGTTAATCTGCTTTTTTCTTTCTGCTTTAACTATAAAAAACAGAGCTTTTTACTTTTAAGTAAATAGTGAAAATGTTAAAAAATTTACAGTATTAGTAAATTTATTAACACCTACACTGTATATTAATATCTATATAGAAACATTACGTAGAAATTTTTTTTTTTTTTAACTTTTTTTCATTTTAAATTTTGGCCACTTTGGTCCTCCATACATTCCCCTCTTTGACTCACATATACGGGAAGTCCCCAAAGTAGTTTACCGCCTCATTGCACGTATGTAAAACACATATGCCATTATTACCCTCCTTGTTCCAGTCTGCTCCTCACATTTACATGGAGGGAGGTGAGAGGAGGCTCTACTTCCTCAGCCAGAAAACCTCTGACGATAAACACGGTTAATGCCTCTATTAGTGGTGAACTCGCTCAGATCCTGCAGCAAAGCAATGAATCCAGCTCCAGTTTGCCCAAAGAGGAACAGAGGCCTGTTTTTTAGTGCTGTAAGAATGTATTACTCACTCTGTAGTACTTCACATTACACAAATGAGGTTATATTATTAAAATACTGTTTTATGTGTGATTTTAATTTGATGTCATTTTTAGCTTAGTCTTCACATGACCCCGATGTCATGGCAAACATAACAGCTGGTCTGTGTGATGACTCATTTAATCCCAGATGTGGCCCATAGAAAACTGCAGATGTTTAGCCCAAACATTCACTGCCACCACCACACTTTCCTCCAGCTTTCTCATCCCTAAAGCCCAGGTGTCTAACACTCAGGTAAATACAGTCTGTAGTAAATTCAGTGCAGCTTTAATCAAATGTTTCTTTTACAGGGTGTGTTTAAATGGAAATTAATACCAAGCTGATGAGACACACCTTATACAGCTGCTGTATAATTTGTGTTTAAGGTGAACTTAGCTAAGTGTTGTATTTTATGTTGGCGAACAAAAGAGACTATTTCAGATATCCATATACTCATCCAAATTTTTAAAAAACTAACAAAAAATCAAATTAAGGCAAAAACCATACGGGCAACAATCCTGACTCATCTCATCGTCAGTACAGATAAATGTAAGTTTGGGTTACATTTTGGGCATTCATCCTCACAGAGCTCCTACTACTATGCAGTCAGAATTGTACAAAAGCATTACAGGTAAATTTAGTTTGATCTGTAAATATATTTTATTTATTTCAGAGGTGAAAGTCAAGCTAATGTTGCTGCTAACAACTTAGTACTAGCTAAGTGAAAGCGTATTAGCTAACATTAGCTGTGGGTTCATAGGGTTGTTACAGGTGGTATTCAATAGCGACAAAGCAGGAATAACTTGGTTAAATTATGTGGAATCAAAACTCAGAACTGTAATTTGATCTCTGTACTTGGATGATATGCTATGGTGTGTTTCTTAGCACTGAATGTTGTATTTTATGCTTTTGTTAGCATTTCAGAATAAGCTATCCAAAGTTTTGTGACAAGATCAAAAGTACGGCTTGTTGATCAGCAGATAAATGAAGCTCCAGTTTGTCCTGTTTCCAGCTTCAGTAACAGCCATACATGTCCTAAGAAATGGTATTCTACAGAAACCTGTCCAGAAACGTACATCAGTGTTGTTGTGTCTCCAGGTTGAATTGCGCAGTCCTGCAGTTGCTAGAGCTAAACCGACCATGCAGCAGACATTTGGGTAATCCATGGCTGTAAAAACACTGGCTGGAGAGTTTTGAATCAGAGGCGGCCATCTTCACTCAGCCACTGTGACTGCAGACTCGGTGTTTGAGGCATGCCGACGAGCCGCAGCATCCTCTGTCCAAACCCAGCGAGGGAAATCAGCCTGCTAATTTGCAGGACGTGCCGTCCGCCTCCCTCGTTTTTAAGCATGCATGGCTGCAGCTAAACAAGCAGAGTGGAGGAGGGGGCTCAGAGAAAAGGGCTCGCTTTCACTGTTTGAAAAGACAGAGCCGGATAACGAGGCCTCCTCCTAACCTGCCTGCACCTTTTAAACAAATTATCCAAGCTAATGTCTTCACTGAGGCTGGGAAAGATGAGGGTGGAAGATAAAGGAAGGTAAATAACAAGCATGAGAAATGCTGCGTCAAGAAAAGTTAAAACTCAAGTTTCCTCTTAACTGTTGCTGTATGAAGTAAAGCACAATTACCACAAAACTCACTTGAAATAGGAAAAAGCTGAACAGAGAGTTATATATATATATATAATTACATGAGTTTTCAAAATGTAATATGTCAGTAAACTTTTTTTATAAACATAAAGTGGAGCAATGGTGTCGTTAGCAGAGAATGAAGTTGGTATGACATCTCATGTATAAATACTGTAACTACTGCTGTTGCAGTTTTAAATCTAAGAGCAAGCACGTTCTTTTTTTTTTTTTAAGTCATATGTGTCCATAGGCCAGTGTATGTAAGGGACTGTCCTTCCCCCTTTCCTCTTCACCCTCTACACCACAGACTTCAGCCACTGCACAGAGACCTGCCACGTTCAGAGGTTTTCTGATGACTCTGCGGTGGTCGGATGCATCAGTGAGGCTGTGGTGGACTACTTTGTCACGTGGCACGAGCAGAATCATCTGCAGCTCAACATGACAAAGACAAAAGAACTGATTGTGGACTTTAGGAGGACCAGGACCCTGTTGTGGCCAGTGCCATCCTCCATGCTGTTGTATGCTGGGGCAGCAGGTCAAGGGTCACAGATGCCAACAGACTCAATAAAGTGATCCAGAAGGCCAGTGATGTTGTGTGGATGGAGCTGGACTCCTTTAAGGTGGTGTCAGAGAGGTAGATGTTGTCCAAGATAAGGACAATGCTGGACAATGCTCCTACCCACTGCGGGACGTGGTGGCCAGTCACCTTTGTGCTGTTGGAGTCTTTTTAATACAATTATCTTACCAGTGATGTCTTCTTTGTGGTTAATTATACTCACAGACTGTTCAAAAAGTCTAAGCTCGATTTTAGTGTCTGTGTGACACACTGCTGCAGTCTTTGGATCAGCTGTATAACAAAGCTTTAGCTGATAGCTTAGCATTCCACCCTCTCATCCAAAGACAGTCAATTCTGACTTCAGAGAAAACAAAATGACAGCTCCCAGAAGACCAGCACTGAGGTTTCAAAATCCCTCCAGAAACCAGGGAGTAAAGACTTGCTGACTACGTCCATCTTTTATATACAGTATTTGCTTTAACTGCACTTAAACTTGACAAACCCGGCGGCTCCGACACAGTGGACCCTGCAGTTCCATCTCATGCTGTGGCTTTACTTCTGTAGAGTGTAAAATGCCCCTCAGAATTGGATTCAGCATCATGGGATCGCATGCTTCCTCTCCATTCCTCTTTTGTCACCGTTTGATTTCCGGCAGTGTTTGCCTGCTTCCACACCTCTTTTGGTGCCTAATTGCAATTCCTCAGACACTGTTTTAGTCATTTATTATAGTTAAATATAAGCACTGCAATAAGGTTGTGTGACTGTCTCCATCAAACCTGCTAATTGTTGCAATATTCCACTTTTCTTTGTCTGGAATGTGATTAGCACCTAGCCGGCATCAATGGAATCGAACATTATTTACACATTCATTTTTGGTGCGGAAAACTGAATATTCGCCCTGAAACCTTCAGGATAATTTTTTCTAACACTTTATTCCTCAGAATAGATAATAAAATCTAACAGCTTATTGAGATGCCCTCCCGCTGAACACCAACGAAGAAGAAGCAGAGCCCACTTCGGGTGTCAAAAATGCTGGAGGGTCTTCAGCAACTCGACAGCGACCACCTGCAGACGGCTGCAGGTCCTGTTGTTTTTCTCTCATTTTACTGCACATGTTTATGTAAATGAGCCCCCACCCCGCGCACCCCGCCCCCTCCACCTAACATTAATTAGCACAGTGCTACCTTGCTCAATATTTGGTAACAAAGCCACTGATGGCGGATGCAGAAATTTGCAGGATTTTGCTTTTAATGAAATGCAGGAGAGCACAGGTGCACTAACGAGGATAGGGAGCTAATTTGAATAAAAATTGTCCCGTTTACGGGTGGTGGGGGGAATAAGACGGTGACATTTTATTTCATTTTATGGAGCTCTTCTGTTTACAGAATATAAACATTTTTGAATGACTTGAAACATTTCTGACAGAAATAATAATAACTGTGCTCAGTCACCAATCAGCAGGTCAGTGGTTTAATACGAGTGTCCCAACATACAAACTGTTCCCAGTGCGTGATGTGCTGAGGTGCATCTGTGTCATATGGTGATTTAATCTTTTAAATAAGCAGATTTTTAAATACAAATCTTTACTCGTATTTATTGTTTTCTGTGGCAGCCACATTTAAGGATTGCTGAGCCAAAACAAAACATTTGAAATGTTCAGTTTGGAAAAAAAAAAAATCTTTTTATGTATTGAAGACCAAAGAAAACTGTTGTCATGGAAATAATTATCTGAGTGCTGCAGCCACATAGAGCCTCTGTGAGTAACGCAACTCTTTATTACCCGAAACAGCAAATTTGGAACAAAGTTTTTTGACGCCGATCACGAAACGCCAGTTTGTCTGAAAGCATTTGATGCCAAGTCAAGCTTAAAGAAGCTGAGAAATGTGTCCTAATAAGTAAAGACATTTCACAGATCTCTGAAAAATATCCTATCTGCCTTCAGACAGGATATTTTAAAGGTTGAGTTTTCTCTGTATTATTTTTGGGTCTTTACCTTACGACACAAAAGCCTTGAGACGACTAATTTTGTGATTTGCTGGTATATAAATAAAAAACAATTGAACTTAAGCAAGTAGAAAGTGACATGAGAAATCTTCAACTTTACAGAGGGGAAACAAGACGCCATGATCTTTCCTAAATTTAACTAAGTGACTTAAAGACAATAACACAGTAGACACTTTATTAGAGACTCAGGGATCATTGTCTTTTAGTCTGCAAGAGACTCGAGCTGTGGTCACTTACTCCACCAGCAGCTTCTCCAGTCCCCAAATCTGGACTTTTTTTTGCTTTTTCCAAGTGGAAAATATTAATTTTGAGAACATGGACACGGTTAATACATGTGAGACCAGAGTGATGAATATTCCTGTTGAAAGACATGAAAATGGGGATGGGATAATCATTATAAAAAACACAAATCAGCAGTTTTCAAGTCACAGTTTCTGCCAAAGGTTGCTTCAGTAAATGGAAGAAGTCGGTCCGCATGACTCTTTGGGAGTAAAAGTAATAGGTGTGTAAAATTACAGAATAAGGTATGTGGTTGACTGTCCTGTGATAATAAAAACAAAGTTTATCCTCTTTTTAAAATTGTGAACAATTAGAAAAACGTTTACATTTTAAAAAACAGTCAATTCTGTCTGAAAACCATGACCTCCTCTGTCATTTATATGGTTATCTGTTACTTAGTTATGAATGACCATAAAGGAGGTCTGTATCAGTAGGAAAAGCTGTAAAACCTTTGTAAAAGTCCAAAATCTGTCGCCCTCTTCACATTTTCCAAAGCCAGCCAGCGGGCTGATTCTGGCCCCCGGAAACGATTTAAAAACTACGAATTTTTCCATTTCTGGGAATCCAAACCATTTCCGCACCCTCCCCTTTAATAAAGAACCACAAAATGAGGCTTTGGTTCATCTCGGCCTGCAGCTACTTACCTGTGTGGGATCACCTGTGCTGACTTGTATCAGAGGTAAATTAAAGGCAGGGGACCGTCCAATCGGCAGCTTTAACTGCGACGTCACCCTCAGAGCACCGCAGGGTTCACCAGGTAGCTAGATGTCAGTTAGGAAGCTGTCCAATCATGTTTGCCGACTTCCTCATCGCCCTCGGGAGCTTTCATCAACTTTCACTCACTCATTGTTGGGATTAATGCTGAAGTCTGATGTGTCAGCACTGGATGGACTGAAGTCCTGTCGAACAAAAATAGTTGGAGAACATTACAGCTGTGATCTTTCTTTAGATCGCAGCTATATGATTCTTTCCAATTATCATTGTATCTTGTGTTGGTATTTAAATCTTAAGTAACTAGATTACATTATTTCATAAGCCTTATATTTCTATGTGATATCTTTAATTTCTTAGTCTGTTTACAGGATCTGACCCATTGGTGGGTCAGGATAGTGGAACGTTTGGTGAAATGAGGGTTTGTTTTAAACTGCAGGCGTTGATTTTACGGTAGTGTGTTGGTAATTATTCTGTAATCATCCATTTAGTTTAGAGATATATACAGCCTTTCATTTATAAACAATCTGAGTCTTTCTTTACAAAATATTTGAACTATATCTCCAATCCATGTTTCTTCTACGGAAGAGGATTAAGGCCAGAATTCTGAGAAAAAACACAGAAAAAAAAAAAAAAGACGTGCCCACTTTTTTTTTTCTTTTTCCGATGGCCCTAATCCTCTTCCGTACTTTTTAGATTTCATTTGAAACAGAAGCTTGAAAGTAACCCAAGAATGAAAACAGCCTGACTTCACTATAATTTGTTGTTGATCAAAGTATTACAGAGTCCCCAATTCATCTTCATTTTGATGCTGAACTGAAATACATAATTCACTCAAACATAGAACTTAAGTTTTAATTAAGATTATTAAGATAACTGTAATTATCTAAATATTTTATGTGGGGGGTTTTAAACTTATTTTTCTATCAAAATGATTGAACATCATAATTAGTTATATGAAAATATTTTGTTTAAATCTTTAATTAACCAGAAAGAAAATGTCCATTGAGATTAGAAAATTTGTTTTACAAGGATGTCCTGACCAAGAGGAGAAACAGCACATATCTGCTTTGGATAAAGTAACTGGTATAGACACAATAAACACAAATAAAACCTTTATAAATGATAATGTCAGTAAGCAGTCATCATTTATGACTCCTTATAAAACTGTTATATCGACTATAGCTAAAAAGTATAATTCTGTGGGTTCAGTCAGTATTGTTACTGCTTGGATTTGCCAACTTTAAAAATGTCAGGACTCTGTTGCTTCATTATTACGAGGTACATAGTAGGATAAGACTTCACAAATCACATTACCAGCTGAAGAAATTTTGAAACCTGGCCAACTAACATTAGCAAACAAGGCTAATTTAGCTAGCTGCTCTGAATGCTTCTGGTTATGGTCAGTTAGCTGAAAAAGAAATTTTAAAATAGCCAGCTGTGTTATCAGATTAGCATTGAGAGTTTGGACTCAACACAGCATTTTTTTTCATGTGAGATAGTCTGCTTGTCCCAATGGCAGTCATTGGTTTGTCCATTTTAGCAGGCATGCTACTGTTAGCTAAAATTAGCAACAAAAAAACAAAAACAAAAACAGCTTAGGCTCGTCCACATGGGTTTCATTTTTCCTGCCTGGAAGCTAAGTCCTTTTTTTTTTTATGCTACCTCTGTCTGTACCTAATGTAGCAGCTATCCGGTCTTTAAGTAATGACGCGATGAAACCTGCTTCCGGGTCCAAACTACTCTGCATTTATTAAGGCTGTTGTGTTTTTAACATGTTGTAATTTTTTGTATCTCGTTCTATTTAATCTTAACAAGCCCCTAAAAACCGTCAGTGATCACTGTCGGCCTCTCTCGGTTTTTATCACCATTTTTCATTTTAAAGTTCAGTTTTTAAACCTTACGATGTAACTACAGCCCAGCCCATGCAGCAGTATATTAATGACTAACCTCATATTGTGGATGGATTATCTCAGTTGTTCTCCTGACTGAAGTTTGGTCCGTTTACAGCATCCTGCCATGTGATTCCATTTGTCCCTAACCATCGGGAACCCTCACGTTAGATTTATCGAGTGGAAAAAAGTTAGCATTCATCCCAATGACTGTAGAAAACATGGGCAACGCAACAGCTCCCCAAAAACGAAGCCAAAATGTCTCTATCGCCCCCTGGTGTCTGGCTGCAGTATAGGTCATAAACCCCGCCTCCTCCATGTTAGCGGATGGGACTGGGAAATGGGACTAAAATAAATAAATTCTCCCCAGATACATTTTTTCCAAAGATTCTTTCTTTTATTATCAATAGTTCTCATCACGCTGATTTATGTCCAAGGGGTCTCCTTTCCCATAGGTTTGATTCTAATTACTACCATAATGCTTTTATATTGGGGTGCAATGTCATCATAACAGCTTTGACTGGCAGCTGCAGTCACGCAGAAACTTGCGTATCTCTGTTCGGGAATGGCAGATGAGAGGAGGTCCAGCGTTTACATTACAAAACCATGACTGACTGTTTTAACCTGACAGCCTGAGGTGTTCTTCAGTAAACTGGACTACCCAACAGAAGGACCCGAGGCCCCGCCGCACTTTTTCAGTAAGTTAAATGTGTTTGTAAGCTAATCCGTAACTACCGTCCTTAGATAGGTCCTGAGACCTAGCTAGCTAAGATGAGCACTCAGCTGTCGGGGAAACTTGTTTTGTAAAGTTCGTTTAGCTAACCCGTGCAGGTGAATGGATTTACCCTCACTAAAGAAATCAAGAGAAACGCCCCGGGCTGCTCAGTCACTAACTAATTACTAAGTATTATACTGTAAAAGCAACAGACTCTGCTTCAGCTCCTGTGATTATTAAATATGTGCAAACAGCAGCATGTTTTCTGTCTCTTGCCACATCTGTAAGTAACACCAAATTTAAAAAAAAAAAAGCTTGTACTTAAGTAACTCCTCATTAATTAGTAACTATGGATTAAAATAGCAAAGCCCAATATTTATGCATTGAAACCAACTATGGCCGTTTGGCAGATTAAGTTAAAATTTATGTTTAATTTTCCCACTGATGAATTTTTTAGCACTGACTCTGTATTTTTTTTTTTTTTTTTTTTTAGTTTTTT
>VUQG01041919.1:13386-26158 GCA_015106755.1 Etia nguti | reverse complement strand
ATGTTTCCTCCACCGATGGCAGTATGTACTTCTGTCAACACACAGACTCATTAAGGTGTGTAAGGTCAACACATATGCGCATGGCTTCTGTCTTCTTTGGTACCACCATCATGCCTGAGCACCAATCAGTTGGCTCCTCAATCCTGCTGATCACCCCCAGTTGTTCCATACGGGCCAGCTCCTGCTTAACCTTATCCATCAGAGGTAATGGGATTCTCTGTGGCGTCTTTAAGGAAAAAGGTTGAGCTCCAGGTTTCAGTTTGATGTCATACGACTGACGTACTTCTCCGAGACCACTGCATAGCTTTGGGTAGCACGTTTTGAGTGTCACTATAGTTATGTTGTCCAGACGGGCCACAAGCTCCAGCTTGTTAATGGGAGGTCTCCCCAGCAAAGCAGTGTGCAGGTGTCTGATGACAAAGACATCCTCTAGTATTTCTTTGTCTCCCTTCCTCAATGCAAGCTCACTGACACCAATGACATCCAAACGACTCCTCCCAGGACCCAGCAGAGCCTTGGTTGGTTTGTGGAGACTGGGGGGGTGGTTGTGCCTGTAGAGTTCCTTAAACACTTTAAGGGGTAGGACTGTCACATCGGCACCCGTATCAATTATAAATGACACGTTCTTGTTATTTATGCTTAAGTCGACAGTCCACGGTTCACCCTCACACTTAACGCTACCTAGGAACAAACCATGTTCGTCCTCTTCAACCTCATGCACGGTTTTGGGTGCCCTGCATACACGCCTGTAATGTCCTTTTTTCCTTCATGCATGGCATTTTACTTCATTCGCTGGACAATCTTGCTTTGAATGGGATGGAGTGCCGCCACATTTATGACACGTTGCGCCTTTCTTGACGTCTTCCCGGAACCCATGTGTTTTAGCTTGACGACTATCAGTCTGGAGAGGTTTGATTCTAGCAGGCTTACGACTGATTTTGTGCACTCTATCTATGGACTTAGCATCGCTAGCCTCAGCTCTAGAGTCACCTTGTAAGGAGGATTGTTGTCGCTTTACCTCTTCCCTTTGCCTCGCCATCTTGATCGCCTTCTGCAGGGTCAAATCTGGGTCAAGCTGCATGTGTTCCGACAGCCGTTTGTCTGTGAGACCGACAACAAACCTGTCACGTATCAGTTCATCATGTAGCACTCCATAGTTGCAGTGTTCTGCTAGTGCATACAGTGCAGTCACAAAAGCATCCACTGTCTCATTTTCTCCCTGTCGGCGCAAGTTGAATTTGGCACATTCATAGATCACATTTTTCTTCACAATGAAAAAAGCCTGGAATCCATCACGTACCCCCAGATACGTTGTCCTTTGCTCGACTGTTAAACTCAGACCGCGGAGCACATCGTCCGCCTCATCTCCCATGCAGTAAATCAACGTGTTGACTTGGTTCTCCTCCGAACTCACGTTCAAATTACTGGCGGGACGGAATCTTTCGAACCTCCGTATCCATTTGGACCACTCTTGCGGCTTTGAAAAGTCGAAGGGCTCCGGTGGCTGGATGCTGAATGTCTCGCTCGGCCCCGCCGACGCTCTCTGTGCAGTTTCATCCGCCATATTCCCCTCTTGTTTTTCCGCAAGCTCCAAAAATGCAGGTGCGTTCAGTCGAGGTTGTATGAATCAGTACAGGACTTCTGACCCAATGTTGTGTTATTCAATTATACGCGGGTCCACTGTATGATCCATAACCAATTCTTTATTCGGTCGTTCTTACTCTGTCACCATAACAACATTTTTGTTCAAACCCACCGGTCTCACCCTCTAGCTGCCGTCAAGCTTAACTACACTGACTGGCTCTATTAACATCCTACTGTGCAATGCAATTACATCACACCAGTAACACTGTGAGGAACCTTGGACTCATTTTTGACCAGGATATGTCCTTCAATGCACATATTAAACAAATATGTAGCACTGCTTTCGTCCATTGCGCAATATCTCTAAAATTAGAAATATCCTGTCTAAGGGTGATGCTGAAAAAGTAGTTCATGCATTTATTACTTCTAGGCTGGACTACTGTAATTCATTATTATTAGGATGTCCTAAAAACTCCCTGAAAAGCCTTCAGTTAATCCAAAATGCTACAGCAAGAGTACTGACAGGGACTAGAAAGAGAGAGCATATTTCTCCTATACTGGCTTCCCTTCATTGGCTCCCTGTTAAATCCGGACTTTAAAATAATGCTCCTCACATACAAGGTCTTGAATAATCAGGCTCCATCTTATCTTAATGACCTTATAGTACCATGTCACATTATTAGAGCACTTCGCTCTCGCACTGCAGGCTTACTTGTTGTTCCTAGAGTATTTAAAAGTAGAATGGGAGGGAGAGCCTTCAGTTTTCAGGGCCCTCTTCTGTGGAACCAGCTTCCAGTTTGGATTCGGGAGACAGACACTATCTCTACTTTTAAGATTAGGCTTTAAACTTTCCTTTTTGCTAAAGCATATAGTGGCTCTCTTCCACATTGTGTCTTTGTCCTGTCTCCTCCCCTCACCCCAACCAGTCATAGCAGATGGCCAACCTTCCCTGAGCCTGGTTCTGCCAGAGGTTTTTTCCTGTTAAAAGGGAGTTTTTCCTTCCCACTGTTGCCAAGTGCTTGCTCTTAGGGGATCACCTGATTGTTGGCGTTTCTCTGTATTATTGTAGGTATATAGGTAGGTATTATATTATTGTATAAATAAAACTGAATTTAATTTAATTTAGTTGCAAAATGGATTAAATTCATTTCACCTCAAAATTCTACACAGAATTACCCATAATGACAATGTGAAAAAAGTTTGCTTAAAATTCTTGCAAATTTATTAAAACTAAAACCCCCAAATATAACATGTACATGAGTATTTACAGGCATTCCTCAATACTTTGTTGAAACACCTTTGGCAGCAATTACTGCTTCATGTCTTTTTGAGTATAATGCTACAAGCTCCGCACACCTATTTACTTTACAATATAAATCCCCTTGAGGCAACTATTGTTGTGATTTGGCACTATATAAATAAAATGAAACTGAATTGAACCGATTTTGTCTGGGTTTTTGTTGCCTCTTTGCTTGTCTTGCAGGAGTTCTCTTGGCCTGTCAGTCAGAGCCGAGGGCACACACTAACTCATGGGTGACATGCTGGAGGCAGTTCAGGTTTGGGACTCACCCCATACCCCAATGGAGGATGGTAAGGAGGATGTACTGCTGCGGGAGCTTTCGAAGCTACCAATTGTGGAGCTCTGGAGGATCCAGTGGGGTCTCAGTCAGTCAGACCTGCTGCAGGACTTCCCCCCCCATTCCCCCACGCTGGCTGCGGTCTGCTGATGCCTGCAGCACCGCCAAAACCATGATGAGGTGTTACATGGAGGACAGAGCGCCAGCGGTGTTGGCCGCAGTCCAGACTCTAATCGGCAGAAATCATCAGGTTCGCCCTGTACGCTTCGCCATGATCCCCCTGAGACCTGAATCAGATCTAAAACCTGTCCAGAGCTTTGTGAAGACTCAGCGGCGGAAGCTTATCAGCAGGATCCAGAGACCAGGCACCATCCTGGAAGCCCTGCAATGCTGCAGGATCCTCAACACCTCAGAAAGGGAGGCCATCGCCATCTACGGAGCCTGCAAGGACAGGAAGCGGGGTCTGGTATACCTGGTCCTCAGGAAGGGGGAGGAAGCTCAGAAAGTGTTCTACCAGGCCCTTGGTCAATCAGAACCCTTCTTACTGCAGGAGCTGAAAGAGGATCACATCAAGGACAAGGTTTGTTTTTGTCACCTGACAGTTTTAGCAATGCTCAAAGGGAATGTCAGGTCTGAAGACCACCAGTTCACCTTGATCCGTGATGTCACCATCTGTCCTATTTTTGTTTCCCAGAATGCCTCAGACTCAGCTGTCATCATGGAGATGTTGGAGTTTCTGGTCTCAGATGAGCTCAAGTGTTTCCAGTGGTTGGTCAGCAATTACATGACTGTAGAAAGTCACTCGCCTATTGGTGGAGAGGAGTTGGAACACGCAGACAGACTGACAACATGGAGACTTCTAGAAAAACTCTTTGGATCCAAACGGGCAAAACGCGTTGCCATGGAGATCCTGATGAAGATCGTCCCAACCCTGTGTATGTATGCAAAGTCTGTGCTAAGCTAAGCTACCCATGACTCGATATTTATCAGGAAGGATGTAATCATGTGATGTGATGATGTCATCTTTTTGCAGGTCTCTGTTTTCAATCAGAAACAGTGACATCACAGACCTTCTCTGACATCAGGTTGGAGACAAATACACCACAGGTAAGTTGTGTCACTCTGATGTCACTGATGTGCTAATTGCTGATTTTTTGATTGGTCCAGTTTTTTAATTGATTACCTGTTGGTCTGTGCAGGTTGAGATTACACCTGAAGTCAGCGAGGATGGGAGCATATTCAGGTAACTCAGGGTTGTTGGCTGATGTGATTTAATGGAGGGTTAGGGCAGATCTGGTGCCACTCTGCTGGTGACCCCGCTCTTGATCTTGTGACCTCGAGCTACGTTTGTGGTGTTTGATGTGTTTTTATTTGTAAGCTCTTGTGAGGCAGTTTGTCAGACCCAACACATACTGACATTATCACCAAATTATACGAGTTCATCAATACCACCTTATCCTACAGTGGAAGTATTCACAGCGCTTCACTTGTTCCACACTGTCATGTTGTCATTGTCATGTTACAGCCTTGTGCTAAAATGGATTAAATTCAGTTTTCACCTCAAAATATTTCTCAGCAGCAGAAACAGGGAAACTAGTAAGGGTCAAGGGAAAGATGAAAGCAACAATGTACAGAGACATCTTTGATGATAACCTGCTCCAGAGGGCTCTGGACCTCGGACCGGGGCGACAGTTCCAACAGACGGTAAGCACACAGCCAAGATAACAAAGGAGGGGTTGGGACCACTCTGAAGTGGCCCAGCAAGAGCCAAGACTTGAACCTGACTGAACATCTCTGGAGGGATCTGAAAATAGCTGATTGCCAACGGTCTCCATCAACCTGTTGGAGCTTGAGAGGTTCTGCAAAGAAGAATGGGAGAAATTGCCCCCAAAAAGGTGTGCAAAACTTGTAGCATTATCAAAGTATTGAGGAATGCCTGTAAATACTCACGTACATGTTATATTTTGGGTTTTTAGTTTTAATAAATTTGCAAGAATTTTAAGCAAACTTTTTTCACTTTGTCATAATGGGGTATTCCCCAAAAGGTTGATTCTGTTCATCTGGATGTAGCGTTTTCAGTAGGAGAAACATTTTATCACTTCTTTTTCTTCTTCTTCAGACTGAAGAAGTCACTTGGATGACTGACGAGAGGTTTCTCCCACTGAAAACGCTACGTCCAGATGAACATAATCAACCTTTTGGGATTTACTTACCTGGATGATTGAGCATGCATCAGACATTATGGGGTATTCTGTGTGGAAATTTGAGGTGAAATTAATTTAATCCATTTTGGAATTAAATTAAATTGAATTCAGTTTCTTTTATACACCACCAAATCACAACAACAGTTACCTTGAGGCGCTTTATATTCTAAGGTAAAGACCCTACAATAATACAGAGAAACCCCAACAACCATATGATCCCCTATGAGCAAGCACTTGGCGACAGTGGGAAGGAAAAACTGCCTTTTAACAGCAAGAAACCTCCGGCAGAACCAGGTTCAGGGTGGGGCCATGTGCTGCAACTGGTTGGGGGTGAGGGGGAATACAGTACAAAAGAGAGCCAGTCTTGTTGATGATCTCAATGAGTCTAGTCTCTGCCTAGTCTTCTAGAGAGTACCTTACATAGTAAGTTTGTATCGCATTGAGGGATTGAGGGACAGTTGAGGGATTTTATACTATGGATTGTGATTTCTACCTCTATTTTCGTAATCCTCCTTACTTTTTCTCCCTGATCATAAAATGTTTGCTTAGTCCACATTAAACTCTTAGCCACTTTTTCAGTTGATAATTTGTCATATTTACCTCTCATAATAATTAAATTCTGTTTTTTGGGGGGTTGTTGCTATAACAAAATAAATTCTCAGCACTTTTAATTTATATTTCTAAAGACTGTATTTCTTGGTTATATTATTTGTTTTTGTTACTGATAAAACTAATACCCCCCCCTATTTGGAGATAAAGTATCTGAATTTCAGGAGCCATTCACCTCTATCTATTAAAACGCTGTCAAACCTAAAATGAGGACGTGGGCCCAATGAGTGAAATAGGCTTTGAAGCCTCCCACCTAATAATAACTGTGGTTTCATCCTTATTTAGTTCAAAGTACAATATTTATCTATGCACCTTTCTACAAATTTTCTACAAATGTCATCACTGGGGCTAAATATATTTAGAATATATTTTTTGTTATAGGATATTAACTTGAACCATAATGTACCTCCCCTATGGATCTTTGGAGTTTGAAATGGTGACCTGGCCATCTTGTAGTCAGCAGTTGTATGTCTGATGTGGTCAAATGTGTTTTTTGTATGAAGACAATCTTAGATTTATTTAGACTCACACACTTTCAACATAGAACCTGTTTTGAACATTGGCAGTTCTCTTTAATGTATACTTTATTGATCCCCGTGGGGAAATTCCTCTCTGCATTTAACCCATTCACTCAGTGAAGCAGTGGGCTGCCATTGGGCGCCCGGGGAGCAACGTGTAGGGACGGTACCTTGCTCAGGGGTACCTCAGGGTAGCCGTTCAGGGGAATCAAACCCTTGACCTTCCGATCACGGGGCCAACACTTTACCTACTGAGCTATCCCTGCCCTTTGTGGGATGCCTCCCTCTCCCAGTAAGACCTCGTGGATTTTTGGGACGTCGATCCACAATATTGGGGAGCAACTAGTCAGCCTAGCCTCATCAGGAGCACATTTTAACTTATACTATCCATCAACTGGGTTATTTGAATTTGCAAAATTCAATCCATCTTACAATGGTTTGATTGCAGCCATTCCCCAACTCTCTGTGAATGGTACTCATGGGCTCATATCAGTGCTTGTATGGCCGATGCGAAGCTGTCCTTCAGTTTACCCATTGGCCTTAAAGTGCGAGATTACCAGTCCAGCCCCTGCCAGAGATTAGTAATAATTAATGATTAGCGGAGGAAGACATGCGGCAAAGGGTCGCGGGCCAGACTCAAACCCGGGCCGGCCGCTCTCAGCCATATGGCATGTGGGCGCCCGGTCAACAGGCTGAGCTAAACTGGCACCCGACTTTAAATCAATATAAGGCTGTAACATCACACCATGTGGAACAAGTGAAGCGACGTGAACACTGTCTAGATGCTGTGAATATCACCTCACAGTTAAGAGCCAACAAATCAACAGTGATGTTTCCGTGTTGCTAGGTTGCGTTGCCAGCAGCCCGGTCTGTTCAGGTGCAGTCTGACAGGTCTGATGTTGGAGGGATTTGGTGACGTGGTGTATGAGATGGTTCCCTGGGATGTGGACTTCCTGTCCTCTAAAGGGCTGCAGGTGGCAGGAGCTCTGTTCAGGTTCCACCTGCTGACCGGGAGCTTCCAGCGACTCCACCTGCCGCACTGCCAGCTGCTCTCAGGTCACTGACTGTTTCTTTGACACGTTTACTGCCAGTTACATGTCACAGTCCCACCATGAGGTCAAACTTCACATTCACATCCACGTTTACAGGCCTTGCAGCAGATAATTAATAAGCTTCCTCAGGACTTTGATGACTGCAAACAGAAACTGCAGAAGAAATCACCCTCGCCTGATGTTTTGGAGGAAAGAAAAATACTTTCTGATCTTTTTTAATCCTCTGAGTCCGAGACTTTGGAGAGAAGTCTAGATTTACATTTTCTGTTTGCTTCATTTCAGGGTTACCATCTCAGACACATCTGAATTGCCATCGCTGGCTGACGTTTGTTGATGGTCTCTGGATGAATGTTTTTCTGTCTTGCAGATGGTGGTCAGCACTTCCTGTCTGTAGCTCATGTCACTGGGGACTGTGTGGACTTTATCACCCCAGGTCAGGTGACCAATAGTCATGTGACAGTTGACATCTCGGGCTTCTCGTGCTTTGGTCTGGTGACGCCAGCGCCCGGTGACCAGATTGCTGCCCTGGTGTTGATCTTCTCTCAACCCACTAATTCCACACTGTTCGTCCTGCTGCTGCCCAGGAATGTCTGCCTAACTCAGGTATGCAGGCCCTGCCCCCTTGCATCTATATTTAAGGGTCCTTACAATATCCATGAAAAGTGCCATGAGAAGATTGAATTTCAAATGATTTATGTTTGAAATGATATCCTCTGACACCTGTAACAAATACCTGAATCAGTCTTTTTGGCTCTGACTGATCACCTGATGTGCAGGTGAGAAAGGAGTGGAAGCGGCGGATTGGGGCTGAGTACGTCGAAGCTATTCCTGACTGCGAACTGATCCCAAATCACACGTACAAACTGATCGGAGAGCCCGTCATAGTCATCCAGCCAGAGGTATGCCACTCTGACGCTGCACCTGCTCTCACCTGTCAACATCTGATGCTTCATTTTAATCTCACTTTTTCCCTGGGTCCCAGAACTAAGTTCAGCTAAAACTGAACTTAGGTTTGTGTACCAGAAGCAGGTTAAATTAAAATTGGACTCAGTTACCATGGTAACAAATTCAAACTTTATTAAGTCTGTGATGATGACACAGCAGACCTCGGTCAGCACTGACACCTGTGCTTTCGATTCAGATGGAGACTGCTCTTTGTTTACCATTGCCATGGTGAATCCTGGAATTGGAACTCCATCAGCTGTTCAGGAACAGGAAGCTGAGTTTGTTGAAGCTGCTTCCTGATCAGAGCCTTGATCTTAATTTTTACACACACACTCTCATGAAGCTCATTTGTTGTTTTTATCATTTCAGACGTCAAAGTTCGTGAACTTCAGAGACTACAACAACTTCCTGCCATCATTCCAGGTGCAGCTGACGGCTGGAGCCACACAGGTGAAGCTGCAGCTCAGGAGTCATGTGGCTGGGTCCCGTCTGATTGGCTGGCTGTTTGGCAACAAAGAGTGTGAGGTCTGGGCCCGAGTCGTCCATCTGAAAGGTAACTCACACTACATGTGACCTTCTTTTACCTGTGTGTGTAGTTGATTCATAGTCAAACTGAAAACACATCGTGGTTCTTGAAAATGTGAGACTTTATCATGGAGGCTCGTGAACCTGCAGCTTCTCTTTGTTTGCTTCAACCAGGACATCTCCATTGAACGTTCCTCTGTCCTGACCAGTGTTTTTTTCCTGCCTTCCAGTTTGTGTTCATGCGTCTGAATCCTGTCCTTTAATTGGCTAGTGTCCAGAAGTTTCAGACTGCTGCACCCCGACATGCTTTTTGTCCTTTAGAGGCTTTAATCAAACCAAACTTACTGACCCTTTCATCAGCTAATCAGAAATCCAGCTGTTCCACCTGAGAAACGTTTATCAGGTAACAGTGACAACATAAAATGTATTAATGAGTCCTTTAATTAGTAACTGTCGTTTCAAACATTTCTGATGAATTCATCTGAATAATCTGTTTAATCCAGAGTGACCTCAGATCTTTGAGTGTGTTCACACAGACAAATCTTACTACAGTATGAACGTCAGAATCAGAATCCTTTATTAATCCCTGAGGAAATTATGTGGTTACAGTTGCTCCAAGACAATAAGAACAGTAACAGACTGAACTAAATTAAATAATACAATATATTACAAAGTTACCAAATATAAAAAATAGCTTTAATATATACAAATATCTCATTATAAATATCCAGAATCTTACAAAGATTAAAAACATATAATTGACATTTTACCCTAAACTGTAAAACTTTGTTATTTGCTATTTTACTGTAGGGGATGTGCAAAATGGTGTAACTACTGCAGTGTTTACTGTGCATTAGACGGAGGTGATATCCACAGGCAGGAATGATTTCCTGTGTCATTCAGTGGTGCATTATGGGTAATCTCAGTCTCTCACTAAGCGTGCTCCTGTGACTGGCCAGCACGTCATGGAGTGGGTGGGAAGCATTGTCTTTATCTTGGCATCTCCGACACAATCTTAAAGGTGTCCAGCTCCATCACCACAACATTACCGGTCTGTTTATGTGTGTGGATCCGATCTGATCTGAGTTCCGGTCTCTCCCATCTCAGTGAAGGTGCTGGACTTGCAGGAGGAAGACGTGACCCTGCAGCTGCTGCAGATACTGAACTGTCTCGGTTCAGAGGATCTGAAAACCTTCCAGCGCTTCCTGAGTCTCCGGACTGATCCAATCTCCGTCAGCCGACTGGAGACCGCAGACAGAACCAGAACTGTTGACCTCATGGTCCAGAAGTACCACGCCGAGGGGGCCAAGGAGGTAACTGAGGAGATTCTGAGGAAGATGAACTACAACCAGCTGGCAGCTGCGCTCCACAAGAGCTGATCAATCAGAAAACAAATGTTTTTCAAAAAATTCATATGATTGAATGTTTATAATTCTCTGTGTGAACAGGGTTCAGTGGTTTATTTTTTACAACAAACACCTGTTTCAATATTTGAGATAAAATCATCTAAAAGATTTTTTTAAATAAACAGAGAGAAACTCTTAAAGTGACAACAACCACATTTCTGTTTGACTTTCCAAAAATGTCACAAGATCAAGAACAGGAACACTGATTCCATCACGACTCCCCAAAACTAAGAGGTCTGCGAACACCTCATCAGAAAACAGGGTGTAGATTTCCTGTGAATGAAGCCTTAGGTTGACTCTCCGCTTAGTCCCTCTTTCCTTATCCAAAAAACAGACAACAGTCCTTAATATAGTTTCTCAATATTTACTTTCAAATGTCCAAACAGGTACACAGTAACTGAATTCCGAATTATTATTATAAAGCTCAATTCAAAATGAATGAAAAGGGATTGAGAGGTCAAAAAACCATGTGGCTCCACTCTCCTTTCGCCTAACTTCCTGTTTCTGCCGGCTATCAAAATAAAAGTATACATTTCAAATTAAACTGCATCTAGGCTCCTACACAGGGTGTAAAATCTCACCTATAGATGTCAGCAGATTGTGTTTTATAAAGGCATATTCTGATCACATTAAGTAACTATGACAGTATTGCAAATAACTTGTTTATGCACATTTTCGTGTGTTAGGGCCCTGACTTCATTTCAGGAGATGAGGCTTGAGGTGAGGAGAAAGAGGATTAGGTTTTATTAAGATCGTGGTGGCGTTGTCCCTTTCATGTTTTCATTTCTATGTTCTTCAATGATAAAACATAGATATGATCCTTCATATTTTGAGTTTGAAATGCAGATAGGAATTAAAATGCCCCTCCACAGCATGCCAATGCCTACCATTTCTGTTCTCCTCCACCTCTGGTATGTGGCCAGTCTATAATCGCTGTTCCGATTAGGCAGAACAGTGATCACTGTATTCAAGACAGTTGGGGAACATGGTGACTTCCACACACCAGCGCCTGCTATCTGTTTTTAATACATTAATGATAAATTTATGAGGGTTCCTCAATTATTGGAAGATGTAGCTACCCACAAATCAGTGTATATTTATGAATACAGTATTTTCTTCTATTAAATAAACAAAAAACTGAGTTTACTCTTCATCACATCTGCAGATGACATTTTGTGTTAGTGTAAATGCTAGAAAAGAAAGGAAAATGTTAGCACAGGTGCATACTTTCTACATGCATGCTCTTGTGGATAAGACGTATGCCTAGTGTCATATACTGGTTTATGTTATTGTGCAGGGTAAGCCAAGGTGTATGGCAGCTTTACGTCGCTGCAATACCTTTTACAGCAGTAGGCTGTTTAGTGGCGGGAGTGAGTAGCCCGTTTTCTGTTGTTATTGTTATGACTGATGGATGCTCAGTGTACACTCAATAAAGCTGTGTTATAACAAATCCCTGATCGATCATTCTACACCTAGCTTGTTAGCTGTGGATAAAACAGAGGGTTTAACAAATTTAAGACTGACACTGAGGCATTTCGGTATGCTGTATACTGTCTATATTGTTGTACTGACAATAAAGACGTTGAACCTTGAATCTTAACCTTTTAATAACTCCAACCGTTTCCTCAGTTAAATCAGATCAACCAGTAAAATACAGCATCACAGACTTTATTAGAAAGTGGATTTTATTAATTATCATAAAAACACTTAAGAAGAAGAATAACAGGATGAATAATGGATTTAACTCAGTAAAATATCTGAAAGTTAAAACTCAGGCTCATCACTCAGATTTAAGTGTAACTGATGAAAAACGAACCGAATGAATGAATAAAATATGAATTAATTTTTTTTCTTTCTTTTTTAATGAACCTGTAAATGTACCAAACAGAGTGAAAACATCCTCAACTTTTCAGACCATTTGAAGGTTTAACAAAAGATTTTAACATTTCTTCATCTTTAGTTTGGAAAGTTATGCAGTTCAGTGTTTCTAAGAAAAGCTATTTTAAAGATACAAATTTGTTTAATTTAGATGCTGAAGGACATATCCTGGTCAAAAACGACTCCAAGATTCTTCACAGTGTTACTGGAGGCCAAGCTGACACCATCTAGAGTAGGTGTCTGATTTGGTACCATATTTCTAAGGTTTTCAGGGCCAAGTACAATAACCTCAGTTTTATCTGAATTTAGAAACAGAAAATCAGAGGTTATCCAGGTCTTTATGTCTTTAAGACATTCATCTGCATAGCAGTAAAAATGTATGCTATGCCTTCTGATGATACTGCCTAAGGGAAGCATGTGTAATGTAAACAGAATTGGTCCTAGCACTGAACCCTGTGGAACTCCATAAATAAC
>VUQG01041917.1:31215-57347 GCA_015106755.1 Etia nguti | reverse complement strand
TAAATAAAACAGGTTTTCTTTTTACAAAGCCAAGTCCGAGTCTGTTGGATGGAGGGTTGGAATAGAGGGAGGGTTGGAATATTAGCGTGGAGAGATCTCGGTCGATCAGAGGAAGTCCATCTCTGGGCTGGAAGGCTCAAGCTGCACAGACAGCGCCGCTGCCAGCTCCGGGTCCAGTTCTGCACTCAAGGATTCCAGCTGGACCGAGAAAACCACAAGCAGACAGGCAGGACAGGAGGGACATATGAAGGTGTGAGACAGGTGTGAAAGGGGCAATGGGTGATGCACATGTTGATGCAACTTCTGCTTACCTGTCTGAGCTGCCCCGAAGAGAGTATAGTCAGAGGCGTTTGCGAGATGGCTCTCAGAAGAAACTGCCTCATGTGGCCGAGGACGTGGGAAGACTCCCCCTACCAAAACACATGATGAATGTGATTCCAGAGCAGTGTGCCAACTCCAACACTGCCATATGACCAGTTAGAAAGAGTACAAACCACCATCTGCTTCTTGGAGGATACAGTGTCAGGTGATGGAGTGTTTCCTTCCAGGAAGAGCTGCAGCACGCTCAGGTAGCAGACGATGGCAGTATGGAGGAACCCTGGACAACGCACAGCTCTCTGTAACAGCTCGTCGCTTTGCAGGCACAGCAAACTGAACGGCCACGAACACAAAGAAATTTAGAAGGTACAACAGGTACAAATACTGATAAGAGGTGAGGCTGAAACTTCCATCTTGTCACGTGTGTGTGTGTTTGGCCTGTTGTCATTACTAACGTGATGGTGCGTCAGCTTAGTGTAGCATTTCATTTATGTGCCATTCATGAATCAACCTAGCTGTTTGCTAGGCCCCACCTCCACTAAGCAACTGCAACACTTACCTGCAGAAAGCCCACGGCATTAGTTTTGTAAAA
Organism: Etia nguti; assembly: GCA_015106755.1. Classification (NCBI taxonomy): domain Eukaryota; kingdom Metazoa; phylum Chordata; class Actinopteri; order Cichliformes; family Cichlidae; genus Etia; species Etia nguti. The sequence continues at coordinate 56,437 of VUQG01041917.1, read as the reverse complement.
TCATCTGATGTCACCATGGTAACTGACTGATAAATGCTTCGCTCTAGAATTGCGTGAAAAATAAAAACGCAGCACATCAGTTCAACCACATCAAATTCAAATCAGATTTAAATGATGACCAGAGTGCCGAGCTGCTGTTCACCTTACCGCTGGACTTAAAGATGAACAGCCAATCAGGAGAGTCCATCAACACAGCCAGGAGTTCTGTGCATAAAACCCGTCCTTCTTCATAGCTCCTCTCCTGGAGTAACAAAAACATGCACGTTATAAAACACAGACAGAAATAACAGAATCTTGTCCTTTTCGCTTCAATTTATTTTGCATTATTTTCCGTTTCCTTCCTGTTTATTCGATTCAGGGTGGGGCTGGAGCCTATCCCAGCTCTCACTGGGTGACGGGCAGGTGCTCACATGGACACAAATCCATAAAAAGGACTTTTATTCATGGAGGATATCAAAAGCAGCACCAGGGTCCACAGGTTGGGGTCAAGACCATTCTGTTAATAAAATAATGTTATCCTACAAATTGTAATAAAATAAGTAATTATCATATTTAAATTGCTAATGTTATGTTCATATAAGCTGTGCATGTCTTCACAGTCAGTTCCTGGACTGTTTCTGTGTAGGATTCGTGGAACAAAGACAGACTAGACAAATGCATTGGAAAGACCAGTTTCCACTCTGAGAACTTGTTTATGAGTGTGAATGTTGCACAGTTGTAAATCCCAGCATCATTGTTTAGGTGGTCAGTTACCTGAGGATATAGCAGTGCTGTCAGGTAGTCGTTAACGCACAGGAAAAGAAGGAAAACAAGCACCTGGAAGCAGAAATATGACAGCATTTTTGAAAAAGTTTGGATGGTGCTCTGTTCAAAAGAGCACAGTGGATTTGTCTTATTAAACAAACCCTTTCAACTTCCCTCACTTGAAGGCCACAATTCTTTTAAGCCAACTTTAATCTGATTGGCTGGTGGTGGGTGGGGCTTCTGTGCTCTCAGACTTTTGCCCATTAGATAGAATTAAATGGTGCACTGACGGTAAAAAAAGGAACAGCATGTAGAATTAGTTTTATGCTCTTGCCTGTCTGTATTTCGAGTCTCTGTCTGGTCGCAGGAAATTCAACGCAGCTTTGAAGCTCGGCTTGTTTGCCTCACAGCCTCGCCAGACACGATGAAGGCTGGCTGCCAGCAGCAGAGGTGCAGCTGGAGGCATCTGCAACAGCTGGCCTTTCTCCAAACTGCAGAGCAGATGAAAAGAAAAACTTTAACATGGGGTTTCTGTAGGGTTCACCAAGATACTTAAACACTTTTGAGAACTAGTATAACCAAAGGAGGATTCATTTAACATGTTTCACCATGAGTGAAAGCAACAAGCATTTATGTCTGCATCAGATTTAAAGGACTACTCTGCAATAATGCAGCCACAACAAACCCCAGGAAGCTCATGAAGGTGGCTGATATGAAAAAGTTGCAAAGCTGTTACAGACATCAAGGGAGTTACGTTTGATGAGTGTAACATGTGAACATATTTCACGTGACCTGTTCAGGTGTGACCAGCTGTGAGCAGGTATACATAGTTTGCTGACAGTGGTTCATGAATGAGACGCTACCTGCAGGCCCAGTGCTGACAGTCCATGAGGAGCTGCAGCTGCTCCGGCAGCATCTCTTCGTCACACAGACGACGCCACAGTGACAACAGGACCGGACGGAGACGCTGCCACCAGTGCTGCACACGAACACACAACAAAGACGCTATATTACTGTCATCTCTACACAACATTGCAGGCTTCACACAGGCTCTAAAAACGACAGATCAGTGATCGGTGATTCCAGTGAGAAAAGTTTTTAGGACATCACCTTTCTAAATATTGAAGGTGGCAAATGTATTCAAATGCATTTTAGTCGGAATGAAAAGAGTCATTTTATATAGAAAACAGACAGTACCACTGTGGAGATCAACAAAACAGGACATTGCACGCTGATCTGAGACCAGGCTTTGTTGACTTCTTCTCTTGGCTGTCCACAATGTACACTGGCACCTAACAGACCCTGAAGAGGAAGCACACTTCTCAATAATCTCACAAGCTCGGTAAGAACATACAAACTGTATGAACTTTAGATTTCAGTAAGATTCTTACTCTCAGAAAGTGTGCAGTTATCTGGCAGGACAGCAAGCCTGCTGGAGAACACACTTTCCTCTAGTGCATGAACAGAAGGGAGTGCAGGTGAAGAGAGAGGTGAGCATAAAAAGTACTTTTTCCAGCCAAACATCTAAATCAGATTAAGAAGAGACGTCAAATGAGCTGCTCACCTGATGCTGGTTGATGTGTTCTATTAGCTTGTTGCAGCTCAGTGTCATTCCCCCTCCATGAGTGTTTACTTTAATCAACAACACAGCTGGAAGAGCCAGGAGCACTCTGATACACACACAAACAGCGATTCAGTGGATTAACAATCGCAATGAGCCGACACGTATCACAGAAGGAGTGTGCCAACAATACCCCATCAGCCTTTTACAGCCCCCCTTTGGCCACGCCCCTGAAATGCCTCCCTGTATAGTGGTTTTCATATTTAACAGCGTACCTGTTCCATGTGTGCAGCGAGCGCTGCAGGCTGACGTCGGCGCTGATGCTCTGTGAGGTCACTGTAGAGGAGCATCTCTCAAACAACACCTCAAACAGGAAGTCACACACATCAGCTCTGCTGCCATGGCTGCCAGACCGCTCCATCATGTCCATCTCATAGACAAGCTCCTGCACATACACAAGCACGTAAGCGTTATTCATAGTTTAACTGAAGTCACACAGACTGTACACTAATGAGTGTACAAAAAAGAGACAAAAACTTTATATTGATATTTCTGCTTGTTCTGCAGAGTGGAGGGTGACACGTAAGGAATTTTTATCCATTCTGTAGCCATTTTTCACAAATCCACACTCTATAATTTTCTGGGCTTTTTTTAAATTTATTGAGCATTCAGATTTTTTGTTGCATTTTTTTTAAATCAAATAAAAGGCTAAAATAATATTTTTTCATTCTATAAATATAAGAGAAGATCACTTCACTATAATATTTTTCCTTGATCACAAAATGTTATGTGTGAAGTTTTCAGCTTTAATATAATATACTTCAATATAAACATTATTTTACCACACTTTATTAACTATAATGTTGGCACAGCCCATCCATATAACATTGCTGCAGAAATAAGGGAAAAAAGGAACTTTCAAAGTTACCTATCATTTTTTATAGTCATGAATACTCTTTTAAAATTTTACTCCCCGTTTTACCAAATGATAAAACTGCAGAAACAATGATAAAAACTAGCAGTTTGACTCTCATACTGAAACAGAGCAATATTTTTTATTTATTTATTTTTTACACATAATAATTTCTTGTATGATAAATACTTGCATATTAGATTTTCTTTTTTACCAGGTTTATAATAAACAAGGCAGCTTTTCAAAGTGATGCAATTAGTGTACACACACCTGGAGTCGGGACAGGATGTCTGGTAAGCAGGTTCCTCTTCCTGGCACTCTGTGCTGTTGTGCTTCCAGGCTCTGCCAACTGCTGACATCAAATATGCACACACACAGTTTGTCACGTTAACTGAACATTTCCCGACTACCACAAGCACTTTGCATCTCCCACTGCACCCTTCTTTAAACAAAACCTTCCTGACTTGAAGCAACATTTTTATTTGGGTTCTTGTGAAATATCTGGCAGATTTATTTGAAGGATTTTGTACATTAATGTTAACTACTAGTACCTTAACTGCTGGTCCATGATGGCATTAAGCAAATGAGAACAGAGGTTTTTCATGTCTCCTCCGCAGCCTCCCTGCTTCTCTGGACGAGTCAGGTAGAGGTCCATGCAGGCCCACTGCTGGTACTCCTGACTGCAGAGAGGAACAAATAAATGAAAGCAGGAACCCAAACAACTTTTTTTTCTTTAGAGGTGCAGGGGAAAAATTTCCATCATAGGAAAAAGTATTTGCAATTTTAATTTGACCAATCTCTCCTTCAAAGTCATCTTCTGCACCTCTAGACCACCACAGCTTCAGTGTTTTTGCTTGGAAGTACTCTGCACAAGTTTGAGGTCCGTGGTGAAACAGCTGATTTGCAACAGGATCATAAAATTAGCAGCACCGCTTCAACCGATCTGGACATGCATAAGGATTCAACCTGAGAAGTGGAGGCTGGTCCAGTATGGCATCTTTTTTTTCATTTTAAGGGCAGAGTTGCTAAACTTTAGATTAAACTTTCTATTGTTTTTTTTTTAAGGCACAGATTTTATTTTCTAAACTCACGCGGTCTGTTGTAAGTGCTTTCCTGTTGTGTGTTTGCTGTCTTACCGTTCAGCGTCAGACAGGGCGTCCTCACTCCTCTGTACTCTGAGCTCATTAGCTAACCATTCTGAGAACAATAACTAGACAGACATAAGGAGACTTCATGATTATTTTATCAATACAACTACTCCATGAATCATTTTCAAGAAAAAAAACACAGAAAAACAGTAAAACAGAATAGTGGTAGGCACCTGCTTATTAATACAAAGTTTGAAAGACATTTTAGCAGTTTAATCTGTCCTGAAAAACTGTGTGCTCACTATACACGCACACACACACCTGTGCTCATTAATGCAAACAATCTTTGCACAGGTGTGTGTTTAATGGAGAAACAGGGGACCCGGCACAGACCTGATACTGTGGTATCTGTCCGAGCTGTTGGAAGGCAGCGTTCCTCCACAGATGCCAGGCTGTTTTCCTCCAGGTGTTGTTGGAGTCGGTGATGCTGCTCCACAGGCAGGTCCGTTTCTCCTCCAGTTGTTCACTTAGCCCAGCATCAGCTACAGTTCCTCTGGCTTCAGGTAACAGTCGTGGGATGAGGTACAGAAGCTAAATACAAACACACAATAATATAAGTAGTTTTAAGTAATGACAGGAGGGAAGGCCCAGAAAGCTGGTTAAGGCGGACGATACACAGAATGATAATACTGAGTTTTAAGACTTTATTCTATATCGCACTTTGTTTATTCGGGCTGTTTGTTTGGCTTTATTGATTAAATAAAGGTACAAATCCAAGCACTGAGCAAAGAATACAACACTAAACAAGTGGTTTGCACTGTGATTGTTCAGTGTCTGTCATGATATTTCAAATCAAATCAAATCAAATCACTTTTATTGTCACATTTATTTGTCTTTTATTTGCATTTGTTCCGCTTCTTTTTACACAATAAAATCAAAACTTTGCACCGTCTCCTTTAATAGCCAAGGTTGAGCAAGTGTGGAGGAAACATGAACTCATTATAAACTATTTTGCATTTCTGTTTTATTTTATTGCAAGTCCTCAGTTTTGGACACATCTGTTTTCTAGATTTAGTCCTCAAATTTAACCCTGTGCTTAAAGGTGACCCATTATGCTCATTACCAGCTCCATGTTTTTATTCTTGTGCTGCACTCGAATTGCTTTGTATTGGTTACACTTACAAGAAAAATTCATTATTTGTCTCTTTTCTGTGACTCTGGTCGCACTCTGCCTGAAACCAGCTGCTTTTTACCCATTAAGGCCACCTTTGAGTCTTTACCCAGTTACAGCCTATGAGAGTTATCCTTGAAGCTCTTTTTCTGAAATGAGTGATTTCTGTCATATTTTAGGCCTGCATATAGAACAAAATGACCGGGTTTGCATCAGAAATTAGAGCGCGTGGTCTATTCTAATAGTCATCAAACCACATCTTTATTGATATATGCTGAGGTGTCAAAACTTGTCATTAAGGATACTGGGGAATGTCGTCAAATGTCAAATTTATGGGGGAAAGAGTTAAGACAGCTTTTGTCTGATTGGCTGGGTGGGTGGGGCTTCTGTGGTCACAGTCAGAGCTGTGAGTCTGAAATGTGCAAATTAGGGATATCTAATATTTAAGAGTAAAAGTTCACATAGATTACTTTACATACACAGACATCTTTAATGAAAAGTTTCCAAGAATATGAGCATCAACAGTTGTAGCAGTATGTATATGATATGAAATAAGAAAAAGCATAAGACAAACAAACAGTCACCAAGAAATTATTCTGGAAAGGTTTGCATAAATGTACCACCATATGTATATACACCATGGCCAATTAAGTTTAAAGAAAAGCCATAAGCAAACCTCATTACTTAATCACATGTAAAATTTAAAAAAAGTTATACCTTCTTATAGAGACTATGGGGGATACAGTCCTGCTGTTGAGGCAGTGACTCTTCTCTGCAGATCCCGTAACACACAGCTGCTACACACAACCTGGACAACCACAATGAGCCAAATCACTATTGCTGAACATATAATAAAGATGTAAAGATGTGGATTGTATGCATGTTCAATCCTTATTAGTTAGGTGCAGGACATTATCACCAACAAAGGAATTAAAGAGGATATCCACACACATTAACCAGTAAACTCTCTCTGCTGTAGGCACATAAAGACAGCATGCAATCATTAAAACGCTCCATTAAAAGTCAACAACCATGCATGGAAAACCTCACCTGGCACAGAAGAGCATGTTGGTGTGTGTGCTGCAGGACAGCGCCAAGCTCAGAGCCTCTTCAGCCGGCACTGGCTCAAGCCGAATGGGCGGCACCAGCTGAACCAGAGGACTGTGAGACACCGAAGAATACAGGTGGACCAGGAATGCTGCCAGGCCGAGTACATGGGCAGCATTCAGTGACAGCCACTTTATATGGAAGAATAAAAATACTTATTGACATTACTTAAGCATGAGAATAAAATAAAAAATCCACGACACAAAGTGAAAGTCAGATATAAATAGAGGGAATAGATGTGGGTTTATGCACCTGGTTGTGAAGCAGGTCCCAGAGTCTGTGTACGAGGCTGGAGAGGAGCTGTGTGTTACCAAGCAGAGCACTCACAAACCTCGAGGCCCATGGGCTTTGTCTAAAGACACAAACAATTAGAGCAGCAGCAATTTGTCGACTGAAAGGAAATTGATTAGGATGTAATTTGATGATCAAATATAACTTTAATTTCTAAGAAAAATTTAGGAATTTATTGTTTTCTATGGCTCTTTAAATAAGAAGACTCTGGACACTGGACAAGGTTTTATTTACATCTTGCAGAGGTCAACTTTCATTTTATAGGCACTAGTTAATATTTGGCCTTTTAATTGGACAACACAAAGGAGACACACTTTGGTTTTATCACACCTTCTTCGATGATTAGAACCTATTTAGAAGCTTCCGTCTGTTATTGCAAAGTTCTATTAAAGGCTTTGAGTCTGGCAAGGCATTTAAAAAGAGCTCAGGATTATTTAAATATACGATTTGCAATTTTTCCTGAACTAAAGCCAAGCTGAAGTCCTACTCACTTATTTGGAGGGTTTGCTTTGGAAGTATTTAGCATGCACTGGCAGAAGTTTCTTAGGATCATATTGACAACCTGAAGACATGACAGAAAGAGAGTCAATAAAAAATACACACTAGTTAGCCAACACATACAGGAAGAGGACTGCTGATTTATAGACTTTCATCAGTGCGTACTTTGACATGGAGCTCGGAGGATGGAGGAGCGTCAGTGTGAAGTCTGATGACCGTTTGTCCAATCGGATCATCGGGACGACCGGGGAAGATAACACTGAGCGTGTGTGAGATCCTGGACAGCTGGGCCGACAAGTCTGAGGACAAGGGAGTGTTGAACAAACTGTGGAGGAACCTGAATGCCTAACACAGGCTAACCCTTCATCAAAACTACTTGGTATACTTTTTCAAGCGTACACATCATTCAGTAGCTGAGCCTTTATAACAGACACTCTCTTCCTCAGGGTCTTTGATTCAGATGCTGTGGCACCATCTTGTGGTTTACAACAGAACAAGCCAAGGCAACAAACAAAACCAAAATCTTAATTAAAATTTTTTTACAAAGTTATCTGGTTAAATAACCTGTTAACTTTGGTTGTTCTTTGTGTGTCAAAATCTCAACAACTTGTAAGCATGAAGTGGAAACTGTGTGGTCAGAATCTAGATCACGTTTTGCTGTGGGAACTCGTGTCTCCAGTGGAGCTTTTAAATCCTGAATTTTCTATGGATACTTTGACTTTCCCACATTCAACAGTGCACACAGGTGTTCAGCATGCAAACAACCCCTTTGGCGCATGAGTAGTCAGTCCCTTCATTAAAATTCTGTCCTGAACGGGGGTGCCTGAACTGATACTCATTCACATAAATTCTCACTAACTACCACAGACTGTATATAAAAGATGGTAGTAAGAAAGAGAATATTACAAATCTGTCTTTAGATGGGGTCATGCGATTTTCCTTTAAGTATATGTGTGTCTTTTGTTTCCTTTTTAATATTATTATAAAAAAGGTAAATGTGTCAGTGTCGTAATCTGTCACAGTAATTGTAAACATGACAGCAGCAATGAAATATGAATGTTATTTAAGATTAAGTTTATTAAGTTCATGCTCTGTGAGCTCAGTAACAGTTTCCTGAGGAGTTTATGGTCACATTTGCTAGTTTCAGATCTTATTAAATAAAACTTCATGTTCATTTTTTAGGATAGCACTGCCTTCTGACTGACAAGTTGTGGCCCTTTGCACGGTGAGGCACCTGGAGGCTTCACACTGGGACATTGTTAACCAGTGGGCAACTCTATTTTGGCTATGCCCATGTTTTATGCACAGAATGTGTACTTCTTGTTTAGCCACACACTAAACTGAAATACTGGCTTCAGCATCACACCATTTGAATAAAGAATAAAGGTGTGATTTTTAAGTGATTTTGTGTGTGGCCCCTCTTCCTTTTGTAAATCTGAAGCATTATATATAATAAACCCTATAATTAGGTTCAAATCTTTGAAAATTAGTTTGATTTGATGTTTAGCAACTACATTAAGGGGTTTAAACTACAAACCAAATTAAAGCCCACACCTGAAAGTGAGGTTTGTACGCATGTTGCTTAGGTTTAAATGCCACAAATGAAAAGTATATATAAATAAATAGAGATAAAAGATTCTGAACCGATTCCATAAAATCAGAAAGACCTAAGAAACTGGTCTCTGTGTGAATTTCTATTATTGACTCATGAAGGGTTTTCCTTGACAGAATATAAAACGTGTGAGTGAGCGCATGAACACCTTCCCACCTCCATCATTTCCATCAACGACAAGTTCTGCAAACTCCTGCAGCTGAATCTTCAGGACCTCCAGGGGGTCATCACTGCCGTCTGAACATGTGGCATTCACTGAAAACAGGAGATGATCAGGATCAGTTTCCGACTATGAGATGTTGTATTATATGAAGTAAGTGGAAACCTGTGGGTGCACAGGTCAGCTGCTTATTATGTATATGTGCATAATGTGTCTCTCTGTCTGGTAAACCAAATAAAGAATTCCAAATTATATCTATTAGGCACTATTTTATCTTATAGAGGTGCTTTGCTGCTTCAGGAACAGGGTGACCTGTCAGAGAAACTTGGATTCTGGCTTCTGACAGAAACCCTAAAAGGAGAACATCAGGTTATCGGATTTTCAACTAGAGTTGGAAATCTAGTGCCAGAACAAGAATAAATCCATGTCTGAATGACTTTAAAGGAAACATTTTAGACTTTTAAAGAGCTCAGACATGCACCCCAGTGAGATGATGAGGCAGGACCTCCAACGTATGAGTATTTCAAAGATCACTGGGTCAAATTTCCATCACAGCAATGTCAAGAAAAGGTGGCATTATTAGCCATTTAGGTCAAGGAGGGAGATTACTTTCGTGTACTGGTGATTTACTAATAGGACAAACTTTTTCGACCCAAAATAAATAACACAATCTGAAGTCTTGAGTGCTTAAAAAGAAAGCAACTGTGCTGTTTTTGGTTTGTGATGATGTTTCACCTCTCATCCAAGTTTTTTTTCCAGAAAGTCTCATCTTTTCAAACTGTTGCAGCATCTCCCTCTGTATGATCTGAGCACTCAAGACCACCATGACCTGACAATCTGAACTTTGTTTTGTTTAATCAGGATTTGTTTTAAGTTTCAATTTTGAGATGCGCACAAAACAGAAGAAATCAGGAGGCCTTGAACACTTGTTCACTGCACCGTGCTAATAATCAAACAAATAATGTTGAGCTTTAAAATAAATAATAATAAATAATGTTGATGGTCCTTTAAAAGAATACCCACTATTCTGTTGTCTCTGCTTCTGGCAGGACTCCATGTAGGATGAATACTGTGCAGCAGGGATCTTATCAGCTCTAAACACACACAAAAAGTAACAAATAATCATATTATGATGATGATTAATTTATCACTAAAACAAACAGATGAAACTTAATTAAAGAAGAAACTCTGGGAGTACTGTCAAGTAACCTGCTGTAGAGAGATATGATGACATTTTCATCTCTCTGATAAGAACTCACTTTTTCAGCGCTTCGATGAAACTCATTCGAGCATCGACTTTCACAGGAAGCTGCAAATAAATGACAGTTCATGCATGTCATGCAACAAAAACACAACCTCACACATGGGAATGCACAGAAAAATATCAGGAGGGATAACAGGAAGCACTTACCACTCTCGGAGTGAGCAGTGCGGGAAGGAACCGTGTCAGGAAATATGGCCTTCTGAAAATACTGTGCGAAGACCAGAGAGGACCTTCAAATAACATGTAGTACTTTATATTTAAAACAGATTATGAGATCAAGTGCCTCGTGGTCACTGACAGGCTGGCAGGTTGGTTGCTTCCTACTTTCACATATACATGTAAAATTGAATTATTCCATTCAGATCTTCTCAAGAAAATATCACAAACTAATCCAGATCATTCTGGGAAGTCTGTTCTTCTACTTGTAGTCATTTTCTATCTCTTTAATGTCTTGTGTAACTTTCAGACCATTATTGTCTCTTCGTGGTTGTCCTGCTTTCCAATAACACCTCTCTATAGCTGCTAAATTCTTTTAAAGAAAACATCTTAACAGTCTTTTTAACCGAGGGTTGGGGGTCCCTAGCTCCTCAGCCCTGTGCCTGGTATAAATGTGCTGTAGTTTACCTGGCCTCCATGACTGTGGCAGAGATTCTGCCTGTGCTCTCAAACAGAGACACAGCTTTGTCCACATCCTGGGCAGCCTGGCACTGAGGCTGCAGACACACAAACATTGGACTGTTAGTCTTATGTCAACCCAGGACTCGGCAATCCCTAATTACACCTGTGTCTACACAAGGTTTTGTGTTGCTTGTTACTTAAGACGTAGAAGATAGTTTGGGTTCTGATGCCAGTTTGCGGGTTACAGAATAGAATAACAAAGCATAGAAAACAGAAGGAGGGCACAGCATAGAATAGAATATGATGCAAAAAATTAAAATTATAATAGAATATCCACTGTGTGTCACTGTTACCTGCACCGATGTACCTGCAGCCGAAACATCCTCATATAAACCCATGTCCTCCACTGACTCCTGCACACACACACACACACACACACACACAAACACCATGGATAACAAGTTGATATTTAATTCATGTGTGCTACACTAATAACCACAATCTGCTCACAGTGTTGTTTTTATTGTATTATATGGAAAAATCAAATTAACACAGTGATAATGAGCTTCTTCTTTCCTTTTTCTTCTTACCTTTAGGTCAGCCAGTCTGGTCTTAGCCAGTGAGACGTACTCCATCAGGAGGCTGCGGTGTTTCACCGGCACATATGGAGGGTGGAGGATGTGAACCTAGCAGGAGAAAATGACAGTGAGGTGTCAGAGCTGGGCTATTCCTCTCAGTTTCTAGCGTTTTCTTATAGTGTACACTCTCCAGGAAAAACCATCATTCTGCTAGCATTTGTTCCCAGCAGACAGAGCAGATTTTCAGTGAGTATGAGGAGGGGGGGTGTTCTCATGTAGTTATGAATATATCCATTTTTCATAACAGAAATGTTAGAACAACTAGAAAATAGCAGCTGAAAATGATCATTAACAAACAAAACAAGCAAGCAGCATGAGAGCTCAGGATAACGGCTGTTGACAGTAACGAGCAGGCAACACAGAAAACCTCCTGGAGCGATTAGCATCCCCAGAACCAGAGGGGACTTTCACATGTAAATGAAAATGCTTTGTCGAGAGGTATAAATAAGTAAAACCTAAGACTTCTAAGACAATTTTAATATTTAAGATATTTAAGTGGTTATTCTTTCCATGTAAAAATAATGATGTTCAATGTTCAGTGAAGGTATTTGGTTAAAGTTAAAAACATAGTCATAAATATTTTAATAAATGTTTTGACATATTGTTTTTTTTTTAATCAGATATTTTTAAACTTACTTTACCTCAGTGTGCACTTTGTTTTATACCTGTGTATATATTCATTTCTATGTATTTGTATTCATCTGACTCTGATTGTAAGCACTGCACACAATTTCCTATGTACCCAAACCTACTGTATGTGTGTACAAATGGCAAATAAAAGCTTTTATCTTCTGTACATGAAGTTTTCATATCCCCGTCTCCATTGAATTTAATGTTTCAACTTCAATAATTCCTCAAAATATATGGTGGGACCTGCTGCTAAAAGGACTTCTGCTTAACCTTGAGTAGAATTACAGTCTTAAGTGTGAGAATTAATACATTTGCCGTGTGTAAACAAATTATGAATAATCTTATTTTCCACAAGTAAAATATTGTGCACTAATGCACTCCGATAAGCATTAATATTTCAGTGCAACAGTGACTGAAGTAGCTTCTGATTTAACAAACACTGCAGCTACAGCGACCAGATATCAGTCAAGTGAGCTGAAAAGACTGATAAGGTGCACTCACAGTAACAAAACCAGCAAAATTAGTGCTACTGCAAATCAAAGAAGTTTGTACTAGCAAAATAATAGGGGAATATAAGCGTATTAATACCCTGTGCATTTCTACTAAGTGTAAACTCAGAGACATGTGGATGTCACCTTGAGGTACTGTGGAGGTTCAAAAGGCACAAGGTCAGAGAGGAACTTCAGCAGGAACACCAGCGACTTCTTACTGCTCGCATGATAGCTACTGCCACCACCGAACGACATCTGGAAAGGTAGAAAAAGATCCTGCTGGTATTAAAAATATTAAACTAAAAGGCATAAAGCTCTCGGTGTTTCAGTCTATGGCAGAAAAGGAAATTCCCAAAAATACTAATAAACTAGAAACTATTAATGGGTGTTAAAAGGCCAAAACCTTGAACCAGTCGCTGTACGAGGGGAAGATGCCGGGTCCTTCCAGTCCACCCTGTCGAGCCAATAAGAAGGCGGTTATCAGGTTCTCAAGGTCATAGCCTTCAAATGCAGAGCTCAGCAGTCTGGACAGCAGCTCTATCAGAGACACAGAACAGGACAGATATTACTGTGCTCCTCTGTCTCAGAAATATTAGTTTACTGCTACAGAAACTCGAGTTTATTTCAATATCACTATGCTGGTTTGGAATGAAAGCTTGTGCATGATTTTTCTTTAAATGTGTTTTTTTTTTCTTTTTCCTTTCATCTAAGTGGCACATAAGACTTCCACTTGGCTGCGCTGATAGATCATCAGCACGCCTACCTTTGAGGCTGGGCTGGGCACAGTGGTAGTACACCAGCAGGGTGGAGAGGAAGCACAGGACGTGTTTCCAGTTGACTTCGTGGGTTTCCAAAACCTGCTGCAGGTGACGCAGCAGCTGCTCCACGCTGAAGACCACAGCCAGCTGTTAGAGGAACAAAACAGCACACCGCAGTTACTCAACAGTCCCTGCTGACCACTGATTTGTAAACTGTGGTTCTTTTTAGCTTTTTAGTGAAAGTGTTAATCCTGAAGAAGAAACCACTGATGTCGGTAGATAAACGTTTGTGAGCCATAGCTGTCAAAATGTGAAAAAGTACAGACTATATCATACAAATGAAGGTCTCAAAGTTAAAAGCAACTTAATAAAATATATTAAGTAGTGAAAGTAGTTTCACATAGTGAAACCAGCGTCCTTCAACCCCTTTAAAATTGATCATATCGCAGTGCAAAGCTTTGTTTTAAGCTTGTGATGAGGCAGTCAATCAGAAGAAAGTAGCTTAAAGGGAGAAGAAGGGGAGCTAAAACCTGACTTCTAACAGTCAAATCAGTAGTTCCTTTACTCCCCCTCCTCACTTAAAAACCAAAGGTGGCTGGACGTTCTCGGTTGTTCCCCCAGCCTCGGGAATAGTTTACAGTCTCACATAAAGTCCAGTCCAGCAGCTGACAAAATGGAATTAGTTCAAAAGTATTTCCACCTAATTTTAGTTAAGAAATTATTAATAAGAAATTCACATTTAGCTTCAAGTCCGACACAGAAAGAAAACAGATATAATACAGAACACATTTTTCTTCTTCTTAATCTTAATTACATGCGAAGGGACAAATCCAGTTACAGTTACTACAGTAAACATTTACCTGACGGAAGAGAGAAATCAGCAAGCGGCTGGCTTTCGCAAAGGTCCACTCATTCTGCAGGGTGATTGCATCTGACACTGAGAACATATCAGTTATGTCATTTCTGCAGCATAAAAATGACTTTTAAAGATTTATTTATTTATTTATTTATACCACATCAAATATCACTGGACCTACAAGTGATTTTAGTTGTTTAGACCTTGATTTGATGCTTTTTGTGATGTTTCTTAAGTGTTTCTATTAACCTCATTGTGCAATATTTATACCACATGGAGAGTTAAATAACTCTTGCAAAGACAGAAGTTTTATAGATGTTTACAGATCTGTCATGTCTGAAGCAGCCAGGGATTGAACCATCAACCTTCCAGTTAGTAGATGATCTGCTCCAGTTAACCAGGCCGACCCTGCTTACTTCCAAAATCAGACGAGATGGGGCGTGCTCAGGGTGGTACAACCTTTAAATAGTCAGTGATCACTTATAGCTAAATAATTAATATAAACTGATAGCTAAATGGGTATTGATTAGCCCATTAAAGTTTTGGAAACTTTATGATTTAATTGCGTTCCTTAGTACTAATGATGACACTTTAAACGTATACCTGCACCAAAGGCATAAACAGACAAAAACACAGATATTTACATTGTGATTAAATAGAATAGAATGCCTTTTTTGTCACTATACAGTTGAAATGAGATACAGAATCTCAGCAGGTATTTTTTTATTGTGTACTGTAGATCAAGAAAATCTTTCTGAAACTGAATTCTCAGATCCCTCTTAAAGGTCTTGCCGGATGAATAGAGGTGCATCGGTTCCAGCTAATTTTCAACATTAAAAAAAAAAAACTAAAGCCTGTTTGAAATGGCCTGTGACAAGTCTTTACCTTTCAGTCGGGGCTTATAGGTGAGAGTCTGCGTGAGGGAGTGTTTGAAGAAACGCTGAAGGCCTTCAGCTGACACTGAAACTCCACACAGTGAGGCATCAAAAATCTGAATCCTGCAGAAGACACAGGGAAAAAGAGCGAGAAATTACACACCGCATGTAACACCAAGACTAAAACTGGTGTCAGGCACCGTGGTTTCAACAGCCCCTTTACTTGGACAGCCTGCATGTTTAAATTAAACGCTCAGTGCAGGTCCTTTGGCTTTGACTCACTGTGGAATACTTTGGAATAATAACCATAAAACAGCCACTGAAGTATTTTTCAGTATCCTCCGGCAAATATAACCCAAGTTTGTTCACCAGTTATAATCAGTAGCCTTCAGGAATAAAGTGCTTCTGTGTTTGGATAAACCCCATCTGTCCTGTTCCCAGTAATATTTACATTTCAGTAGATTTGACTTTGATTTAAAGGCACAATTAACCAGCACATCGCCTAAAAGTCACTAACTTTAGTCACTAACTAAGCAGGAATTTTTCTCCATCATCTGATTTAGTTGGTGCTTTATTTTTGTGCAACAAAAAAGTAAACAACAAAAATCTGTGTTCATCAAAATTTTGATTTTTCTTCTTCATAAATAACAATTGAGTGAAAAAAATTAACAAAGTTTATATAAATCAAGCTCAGCATTTGACATCCAGAAGATCACCGTTTTTCCAGCATATAAAAACATGAGTAGAAACCTAAAGGTAATTTTAGAGTGATTATTGGTAGGTAAATATAAATCCCTTTGCCCGCTCTCCTGCCTTTGACTCATGCATTTTGTAGGAACATCTAAAGACAATCTAAAATTCAGTTTTCATCTCTGATCTTGCAGTGACATATATATAAACACAGTCTCCTTTCTCAGACAGAGACCTCAATCCCAACAGTGCTGTCTGATTGCATGAAAGGTAAATAAGAAATAAATTTTAAAAAACCCAGAACCAAAGCTCAGCTCCTGCTTCAGCAGACTCCAGCGTCAGACTCTCATCCACAATATCGAGAACCCCTGAAAGACGACAGAAAGCAATAAAAACTTTTAAAGTGTGGCTAAAAATAAAGAAAAGAAAGAACTACATTTACACCAAGACAACAATTAACAATTGAAGAAGTAAAAAAAGATGTTTTCCGCATGCAGAAGTGTGAATCAAAGTGCTTTAGTAAATATTTTATCGACACAGGACAGGCTAAGTGGGACAAGGACACGAGGACTCACAGAAGAGCATGTCGTCTAGAATCGAGCAGCAGAGCAGGGAGAGCCTCCTGTCTGCAGCCGCCGGATCGTGGCTCAGCTGAAAGCCTGCTCCCACTAAGACGCCAACCACACCTGAAACACAGAAGACCTTTCTTGGTGTCTTCTTCAGCATAATGGCCTACATTATTTCCAGACACAGTCTCTTTGAAGTAAACTCACTCTACTTTTAACGTCAGATAGAGAGGATGTCCCTAATGCACTCATTTCATGCATATAGCTCTGGCTGTGAGCACAGAAGCCCCACCCACCTGCCATTCAAACCTTGTGTTTATGAGGGGCTGCCAATCAGAACATTTTGTTTCAGACAGTGGATGAACCGAGGGGCTGCACCAATGCCATGTAAGGAAAAATAAGGATTATTCTGAACTATGACTAAAAATATATTAATATTAAATCAGCATAATAAACAGGGAAACAACAGGGGCATTACCAAGGGAACTAGTTTCCAGACTGAAGCTAATGACTGATAGGACCAAAGATCAAATCTCTAAACCCTGAAGCAGCATTAAGAACTGAACAATTCTTTTCAACTAAAGAGTGACAGCTACAAACGTATGAGCGTCTCCTACTTGACAACACTTTCTGCTGAAGCTGTTTGGTCTCCTCTTCTTCCTGTGGAGGCCTCCATCCACACAGAAGCCTCAACTGGGACACCAGCCATGATCTCACCTCTTCATCACTAAACAAAGGTAAAAAAAACAAAACAAGAGGGAGTGTGTGAGAGGAGTGGGGGTGTTTAATCTGTCAGTACAGCCCAGATCATAAATATTTAGACAGTTACACACTGTTTTGATCTTTACGTCTGTGCGACGGCAGAGAAAAAAAAATCATTAAATGATATTTCTTACCTCTCTAAAATGTACTTCAGATTGAGGATGTTGTAAGAGTGAAGATAGTAGACCACCTCCAGTTTGGGTAGCCTCTGAAAAAACCCCACCAAATTCTTTTTTTTTAGCAACGTTCACCAAGTGAAATACTTTTTTTTACAAAAAACAAGAACACAGTTTCATTCTTTATTAAGTATAATTCAGTCCTGAGTGTAGAAATTTTAATGGAAACCACGAGGGTTATCATGAACTACATCATCTCGCTTTTGCAGCTGTGTGCAACAACTAGAAGGTTACAGACGGAGCTCCTCCACAGAGGCTTCTCCACCAAGTTTCATGTAACTCTCCAACTTGGTTTTTAATCTTTCTGATACAGAGATATAGCTAAATAAACTACTGTGGCTTGGACCCAGAAAGCAGAAAGGGATGGATCAAAATGATTGATTGTTTTTTTAAGTCCAACAGAAAGTTGGTTAATATTCCACCAACAACACTGAGCAAAGTCTAGAAAAGCAAAATAAATTAAACATATGTGGACGGTTATTCTGTGTCAAAGTCAAAGACATTTCTTTTTTTTTTTCAATACCTCACTGTTGCTTCATTCAAACTACACTCGCCCAACTCTTTTTCAGGTTTCAGGTTAGACCCCCTTTTTCCCTCAGAACTGCCCTAATTCTTTGTGGCACAGATTCAACAAAGTGCTGGAAACATTCCTCAGACATTTTAATTTTATTCTCCCATTCCACCACATCCCAAAAGTGCTCTAATGGACTGAGATCTGGTGACTCTGGAAGCGATTTGAGTACAGTGAACTCATTGTCATGTTTCAAAAACCAGTTTGAGATCATTTGAGCTTTGTGACATGTGTGTGGTCCTGCTGGAAGCAGCCGTCAAAAGATTGGTACGCTGTGGTTATAAAGGGATGGACAAGTTCAACTACAACACACAGGTGAGCTGTGGTGTTTAAATGATGCCCAGTTGGTACTAAGGGGTCCATAGTGTGATAGATAGATAGATAGATAGATAGATAGATAGATAGATAGATAGATAGATAGATAGATAGATAGATAGATAGATAGATAGATAGATAGATAGATAGATAGATAGATGGCAACTCCTCTTCTCTGAAAAAGAAGTCATATGACTTTATCAATTCAGCTGCGGAGCCCCTTGATCTCACAACCTGTGCAGGGATTGTGAGTGTGTGGTTTCAAAGAGCTACACCTATCTCAAGGCTTCTCAATGGGCGATGTCGCTGCAGCTATGCCCATCTTTTATTTACAGTATACGAGCTCCTGTGTGCGCACACACCTGATCTCTCCTGTACTCCTGCCAGAGCAGTTTGGGGCAGATGGCTCCTTGTGACAGCAATTCTCTGCTAGACTCCAACAGAACACACAGCTGGACCTGGAAGGTGGACAGGAACAGACTTAATTCAAGGAAAAAGGGATAGCTGGACTGGGCATGATAAAGAGAAAATTCAAAATTTGAAACAAATGGAACAGACTGTTGCTGCTTTAGCCAGAAAGTTCCAGACATTATATATAACAATATTTCTCTTTTTTGTTGCTTGTGTTTGAGCAAACCGTGCAGATCACCATGTAGATCCAGATGAAGATATGAAAGTTTGGCAGCTATTAACAGATCATCACTGCTTCGGATGCTTCCACCACAATCACATTAGACAGTCAAATGCTCTGGCAGTTACTCACTCTCTGAAAGGAAGTGAGCATCTCTCTCTTTGTCTCCTCCTCCTCTTCCTCCCTTTCGCTGGTTTCCTCTCTGATCGCCTTCAGTCTCTCCAACACCGTCTTCACCGACAGCACCGCCACTGGGACACCCAGCTGCACAGCCTGACGCCTCAGCTCACTCGCTATCCGCACAGTGCAACACAAAACATTTACTTTATGCCAAAATTACGTTGGTTTTATGTGGCATTCAAATTCCACGAGTCACATTAAGGGATATAAAAGCACAAAACAAAAAAGAGACATCTGAAGAAAACAACAAAACTGAATTTCATATATTTTTGCACACAACTGAAGGACCACAGATTCCATTCATAATAATCACTTTCATGCAAAAGCATTTTGGTATTTTTGCCCTTCCTTAGAATAGAAGTATAGAATAGCCGTTTATTGTCATTGTACATGTACAAAGAAATTGTGGGTGCGCCACATCACTTCATGTGTTTGCGCAAATGTTTCAAGACAGATTCAGTGGTAACTGCAGCAACGAGCTTATTTCAGCCTCTGAATCCCATCATTCATGAGAGCTGTGCACTGCAGTACAGTATAATCAAGAAAAATTCAGATGTTTTGCTTTCAGCAGACACAAAAATAACTGATTAATGGCAATAGATGTATTAGAGCAATGAAAACACTTTAGCTAGTAAGGTGTCACGAGGGGTCACCACAGCAGGAAACTGCATGTTTGATTTGGCAGTTTTTTACACTGAACGGCGTTCCTGACGCAACCCCAGAGGGGATTTATGCCTCCAGCTGGAATCAAACCAGCATCCTTCAGCTTGCCAAGAGAATATATTAAGCACTACAGCCTGGCCTCACCTGTAATACCTGGAGTCAGTGAATAAGACCTCTCGATTATGTTTGTGCTGTTGGTGCTCGCCGGAGAACTTTTAAATGAAGTTCTCACCGGAGAACTTCATTTACTTCATCTAACAAAAGTGGTGCACAGCTCAGAGAGCATTTCAGGGTGCTTGTCTCCAACACTCACCCAGCAGCGACCCAGCGACGGTGGATGAGAGACCTTCGGAGGCCACTTGATTCTTCTCTCCATCCTGATGGGAGGACAGGTTGCATGTCTCAGATTGCCGCAAAAAGGGTGAAAAAACATATATGTGGTATTTGCAAAATAGTGCAGAGTGAAACAGCTTTTTTTTTTTAATCTCTAAAAGCATTTCATGCACTTCCTGCAATCATTCTGTGCTTGTGTTTCCAAGTTGAATGTTATAATTTCTCTTTTAAACCTCTGAAAGTCCTGACATTGTGCGTTGTTACATGTTCAGTCTACAGAATGGCCTAAAATCTTAATTAAATGACTCAGTGTAGGCCGTTAGCTTCTCTCCCCTCACTCACCCCGACCTCCCTGAACAGGCTGCAGATGTTCTGCTGCTGCTCCAACAGCTGGATCGCTGCCTCCTGCAGCCTCTGGGCATCTGTCAGCTTAGGTCTCTTTAGCTCACGACCAGCTAGGAAGACACGGATAGGAAATACAAAATAATACTGCATGAAAGAGGTGTTTCGAAACTTTTCTATTATCTTCGTGTTCAGTGTTGACGGTGCAGCTGTCAAACTCACCCAGGAGGCTCGACAGAGTCCTTTTCTGAGACACCGACTCACACGTAGCACTCAGAGACATTTTACTCTCACTGTCCGCTCACAAAACGCCTTCACAGAACCTTCACTCAATAACAGCGGGCAAAATAAATCGTTCTAAATCGCCGTTTTTTTTAGCTTTTACAGTCGGAAAAATCTCTGTTTTGGTTCGAGCTTTACTCCATGTTTCACGCGCCTGCCGCTCTTCTCTCTCATTGGTCCGGACTGCAGCCAATCAGATCCCTCCAGCTGTGGGCCAAACAGAAGATTTCCCGGAGTGAGTTTATAAAGGTTTGCTTTATTTCTTTAGTCTTTTCGTTTATTTTAATGGTTTTGTTTCGTCATTTTATTCATCATTATTATTTTTTAAAGATATAAATAATATGAAAAACAAAAGGTTGAATTGTGTACATATTACTTTGTCTTTTTCTTTCAGTTGCTCCCTATAGGTGTCTCCACTGAGGGATCATCTGCCCTCATATCATCTTGATGCAGTGTCCTCATTCAGTACATCCATGAACTGGTGCTGTGCAGTACTGCAAATTTTGGTATTGATCCGATACCAAGTACCAAGTAGTACAAGGCTAATATTGCCAATACCATTATTGATACTTTTAACCTATAGAGGCAGCTTTTTGGGGGTGTTTTTCTTTTTTTTTGGAAACCTGGAATGATAATGTTCTTGTCTCTAAAGCACTTTGGGTCTGTTTCTGTTGTTTAAATGTTCTATAGGCTGTGAATAAAATAGACATAACAGTCAATACAAAAAGAGTTACTCATATATTTCATAAGGAACGTTTGAGGTATATTTTTTCATTACAAAAAATATTTAACATAATTCAGTGGGATACATACTGAACTCAGAGGTCAAAATCCTATCTCGCTACTATCAAACTGATACCAAAACTAGTATCAATATTATTAATATTTGGATCAATACACCCACTTCTACCATGAGCCTTCTCTTTTCCTCCTGCCTGGCAGCTCCAACGCTAACATCATTTGGCCAGTAAAGCCACCCTCCCTCCTCTGCACATGCTCAAACCATCCAAATCTTGCCTCTCCATATTGCTCAACCTGAGCTGTCCCTCTGATATTTTCAGCTGTTGGAAATTAAACAAAACCTAAATTTTAAACAAAAAGGCTCTTTAAAAGTCCTGGAAACCTGCCTACTACCATGTATCATGCACACAAACATTCAAATAACCATACCACTTTCTTTTCCATTTAAAGTTTTCAATCGGAGACAGCACAGCAGCAGTGCCATTTTCTATTATCACTATTTGCCCAAACCTTTCAACAGAGAACTCTAAGCAAGGAAGTTTTCTTGCCATTTAGGAGAGCTGTTAGTGTTGAGATAAGAATACAGTCACAATAAATAATTGACACAGAACGCAGGTCATTGCTCTCGCTTTTTGGCCTTGAGATGTTTACCATGCAGGAGTCAGACGAGGAGGAGCAGTGTGATCATTGCCTTCATTCAGAGCGTATCACACCACTATAGAGTCTTTTATTGTGTGCCATTCCCCTGTGTAGTAAATAACCTGACTGCATTAGATGATCCCAGTTCAGTGAAATATTTTTGAACCTGTGTGATTCAAAAAGCAAGTTACTTCTGTGTCTCTCTGATACTGGGATCTTCCTCAACAACACCCTGAACAACACAGTGGCACAAATGGAGATTAAATCAGTTCTGAAAGTGAACCTGAACTGTTGTCATGTCACCTTCTTCCCCTCCATTCAAACTTTGAGGAAGCAGAATGAGTGGCTCCATTTTATCATACCGCTCTGTACCTAAATTATTATTCTGCAATAGTCAGAATCATTATTCTGTACTCTTTATGAATCCTATTTTTAAATGGGTTCTTCTGTGTAAATGTTAATAGGTTTTTATCAGGTTATTAATGCTTGGCATATACCAGAGTGGATCAAAATAATGCTTATATGTCTTCTATTGGTCCGTGGTTCAGTCCTTGAGCTTTATTCTCAGTCTGAAAAAGGCTGTTATAGCTTCTCTTCCCATAAGGCCACCCTCCCGCCTTCTTCTTCTTTGTTACTGTTTGTTTTGTAAAGTGGCGCTACGCCTTCTATAAAAAACATAGTAAAAAATTGCCACAGATTTTACAATTTTAAGCTTAATTTTTCTGGGTGATCTCAGGAGCAGGGTTAGGTAACCCCCTATGAAACTGGAAGCACTGCGTGAGAGAGTTCTTGAGTATTTAGATGTTATCTAGCTTCTTCTGTGGGATATCTGCTATCGCTGACATGATACAGAGCCACAAGTTTTTTAAAAAACTGTCTAAATCCAGAAAATCTGAGGCTATACTGTCACTTACACATACGCTGACCTCATTACTTGAAGCTTTAGCCAGGTTTAATATGAACATACATCATTGGAACAGTATATATGGTAGAAAATAAGGAAAATGTTTAATCTTATTATGATGCTATTTTCCAATAACTTCTGTGTGTTGTAAATCTCACTTCACCTGCACCCTCTAATGATATGGTCAAACATATATTTATATAAACTTTGTATTTTTCTTGAATGAGTTTGATCCACTCGTGCACAAAGCAGCAGAAGTAAGTGAATACAACATGTCAGAAAGCATTGCCTTTTCCTGCATTTCCTCTTTGCCAGATTTCAGCTGCGAAGTTCAGAACTTGAAGAAATGTTCAGATGCTGTACTTGCGTAAAGCATACGCCACATTTAAAGTGTACATATACACAATTTAGTTGTTTATGTACAATGACAATAAAGGGCTATTCTATTCTATTCTATTCTGATCTGTCAGGTGTTATATTATTATTCTTCACAGAAAACTTTAAAACAGAAAATTATCCAGAATAAAACAATTATTTTATTCCAGGATGGTAAAAAAATAATAATAATTTTAAAAAAAGCATTTCATTCATTAAAAGCATGAAAGGTGACTTAAGTAAAGAGAACTCTTTTTGCATGTTTATGCTTGATTAAGCTGTACAGTTATACAAATACCATGCTGGTATTTATAGTAATCAGGACACACAGCATGGCAGGAGAAGTGTTACTGTAATGTAAGCATCCTTGTTTTCATAATACAGCTTTTTTGTCAGTGTACTGTCAGAGGTACATGTTCAGTATTTCCCATGGTACTGCAATACAGTTTAATATAAGCTTAGCAATTTTTTCTTTGTTGTAATGATCTTATTGCCGTTGGAAAGCCTGTTTATTTCCCCTTAAATGGTGCCATATTCATAAGAAAAAATCCATTTGTGGATTGAGCAGCAGAGTTGAGAAGCAGAGTTGAGTATGTGCGTTGCACCCATTAAAAACTCTGCCAAATCTTCTCTACCAGTGCCAAACAGCTTATTCTCCTGTTAATCTTTATTTGTTGTTGTTTATTGATATAGATGATTGAAGTCTAAAGAAACAATACGTGCAGGCAATTTAACAAGTTCTTACTTTAACAGACAGGGACCACAGAAGAATGTGGAAGAACCATACACTGCCAGAACAGCCTGCTGGTCACCAGCTTGGTCACATACTGCTGTGGGGTGCAACCCATTTTTTCAACCAGCATTTTTCTCAAGTCAACCAGTGCGGTTGTGTAGATCACTCTGCTGCGAAGAGCATGCTCAAACTGATCCCACAAGTGTTCAGTGGGATCCTAGCAGCCCTGTAAGGCTGGACGTTGGCTGCACGCAGTCCTTTCCATATTGTCTGGGTAGAGAGCGGTCAGCCATATCGTTCTGCAAACCTCAATTGCAAATATGTAGAAGAAAGCCTACAGTTCCTAAGTGCTGACAGGGCAAAGAAACTGTCTTCTTGTGGTGTCGCCTTCTTGAGAGGCCTCTCTGATATCCCCTTTTATATAGAACTTGGCATTTACTCTGGAGATGGTACCATGACTCACTCCAAATAATGCTGCAACCTGGTTTTGCGGAACACCAGCTTGACGTTGCCCTATGGCCCGGTCCCTGTCCAGATCAGTCAAAGGTGGCATGCTTCTCCAATGTGTATGTTTCCTGGTTTCTCTCATAGGTTGTATATAAAAAATTGATTTAGTGCCCAGGTCTAAAACAGGAAAGCCGGTGCTGAAGTTTTTCTAATGGCCAGCAGGTGGCAACTGTTGTTCCTTTAAAAAGAGCTCTAATTATTTATAAGTCTACTAGGGAATGACCCTTGATCTATGACCTCAGTATTTACTTTCCTGATGACTGATGATGACTTTATGGCCTCAATCCTGTAATCAAGTGTCACTTAAAAACTGATAGGTTGACCTGTACCCCACAGCAGGCCATGTCATGACTTCATTATAATGTTTTAACCATTGTAAACACAGCTGAGAGGTCCAGTTCATTCTCTCCAGTGAGCAACACAGTTTTATTCTGGAACATTTTTCACACCATGGTCTAAAAAAAATACATATCGTAAACAATAAACATGACATCAGTTACTTTTTTGAATACACAGAACACAGTTTAGTTAAAAGGG
>VUQG01041917.1:15334-25880 GCA_015106755.1 Etia nguti | reverse complement strand
AAAAAAAAAAAAAAAAAAAAAAAAAAAAAAAAAAACAAAAAAAAAAAAAAAGAGGAGGAAAAAAAAAAAAAAAAAAAAAAAAAAAGAAAAAAAAAAAAAAAAAAAAAAAAAAAAAAATTTTTTTTTTTTTAAAAAAAAAAAAAAAAAAAAAAAAAAAAAAAGGTAATCTGGTAGAAAAATATCTTTTCTTTTAATAGGGATTTATCTTCTTAAGAATATTTACATTTACCTCACAGTATAATCTCAGCTGAAAAAGTACATACTGGAAAATAAACACAAAAAGGTCTCAGAGGGGTAAAAGGCCTTTGGTTTTCATGAAAAAAATACCAAAACGACAACAAAAGTCCCATAAAAAGTCCATTCACTGTCCTGTGTACAACAACAGTGACGTTGGGTTGGTGATTGTTGGGCATCTTGAGGCTGAGACAGAGGGACACCAGATTTCCACAGGATTCAAAGGGTTCATTCTTCAAAAAACGTTAAGAGCAAAACTGCAGCTACAATCAGGCGTCGCTCCTGGGGACGGCCGAGCCGCACAGCCTCCGCTGGGCGACGTATCCCAGCACGATGAGCAGCATCTCCGAGGTGCTGCTGAGGGCCACGATGAAGGGCGCCTGCGACGCGAAGTCCGCCTCCAGTCGTTGGAAAGACAGCTGCATGACCGCAAGAGCCAGCAGGCTGTTCTGGACGCCCACCTCGATGCTGACCGTCTTCCTCTGTGGCGGAGAAAGGCCCGCCAGCTTGGCCAGGACAGCCCCGACCACCAGACCCAGCAAAGGCACCGTAATCCCAACAACCACGATTTGGGGCTGGACGTTGGCCAGGATGGACGCTCCCATTTGGTAGGCCATGAAGATGCCGCCCACGATGAGTACGAAGCTGAAGGGTCGGATGAGCGCCAGTAGGACGCGAGTGAGGGCGGGCAGCCGCAGCTTCACCAGCATGCCCAGTGAGATGGGGATAGCAATGAACAGCAAGGTGCCCAGGATCTTCACAAAGGGCACGTGCAGGGCAGCGTGGACACCCAGAAGCCAACCGTACAGGGCTGATGACAAAGGCATGGCTGCCGCCGCCACCACTGTGGAGACCAGCGTCATGGAGATGGCCAGGGTGACGTCGCCTCCGAGCAGCAGGCTGTACAGGTATCCTCCCCCTCCACCTGGGGCAGAACAGGTAATGACCAACCCCAGAGCGAGTGCCTTGGGCAATGAGGCCAGCCAGGACACACAGTAGGCGTATAAAGGCATCACCAGGAACTGACCCAGTGCGCCTAGAAGCAGCGGCATGGGGCTCTTCAGCAGCCCCCGCAGCACCTCCACCTCCACCTTGCACCCAAAGGCACACTTGTTGACAAAGATGAGGGGCAGCAAGGCAAACAGCACGGGGTTCTCAGAGAAATGGGACAGGCCACCCGACTGGATGAGCCGGGTGGCTGGGTCATCCTCACCGGGCTCCACTTTGATGCAGTAATCTGTCCTCTCCTCAATCAGAACCGGCACCGAGCCCTGGTCCAGGTCCAGCAGCTGGATCTGCAGCTGAGCCCTGCCCGGCAGCCCAGAGCGGATGTTGATAATGTAGCTCTGAGCCGGTCCTCCGTGGCCGCCGTCCGTCACGTTGATGATCGAGAGGACCTCCGGTTCCAAGGAGTGAACTCTCACCGTCTGCTTTAAGCTCTGGCGGCCCGTCCTGCCGGCCGCGGCGCTCCGGTATCGGCTGGAGATTACAATCACGCCGTTGGTGTATTCAGGGAACTCGAACTCCTGCGATGACCCGTCCCCGATTGTGATATACCTGCTGCTGCTGTCGGCCGTCACGTTGGTCCTGCTGCTGCCATCGAGAGTGAGGTTTCCGGTGGCCCACGCCCGGTCCGCTCCGCCGGTAATAAGGAAGAGACAGCAGAATGTAAAGATCGTCCTCATTGTACTGGCGGACGAGGGGCGGAGGGACGCGGCAGCGACACGCTTCTCCCCCGCCAGTGGCCTCCCCAGACGGTTATACCGCCGCCCTTTGACACCCGGACGACCAACTTCTCATTCTAGTCTCCGGGATAAGAGCACAGCGCGGGCTGCCGGCTTCACATCTCGTCTGGTTCCCATTTTGTCGCTGCCTTTATACCGAAACCTAAACATCACCCCGCCCAGCCTTGTCGGAGCCCAGCTCTCCGGCGGCAGCCCCGGAAAGAAAACACTCGCACAGGTCCTCCTTTCGGCTACTCGCTGCTAAGATGTCGGTCACGCTGAGCCACACCCGCACCGTTTTTTCCGTTCTTTTTGTCTCTCCGGTTGGTGAAAACAGAAAACATCGTAGCTCCGCGGCCGTTTGTTTGCTGCTCGAGGATGTTTTGGTGAAGCGAACGTAAAAGAACAGGGTGTACTTCCGGGCACGGGATGTCAAAATAAAAGCTAAAAAAGGAGCTTCTTCACCCTTAGTAAACATAAAGCAATTGGAATTAAAATCCATCTGAATTATATCAAATAAGTACAATTATATTATATATATATTTATTGTTATTCAAATATCATTGACTGTATACCAAGCAAGTAAATTTGATCTGATTGTGTAGGCACTGGGTAAACTGTTGGTGCTGCACGAGGAAGTCAGGAGAAGTATGTGAGGGTGGACATGTATGAGGACAGCGACAGCGAGTGTAGTAGTGGCAGAATGGGTTCAAGATGGGGATGTAAGTACGTTTAAGTTGGGGGTGTATCGGGGATCTGTTTTGAGCCCCTTTTTGTTTATAATGATAAGGACAGACTGACAGAGAAGGTCAGGCAGAAACTTCTGTCAACTATGATGTTGGCAGATTACATTGTTATTTATAGTGAGAGTAGGGAGCAGGTGGAAGAGAGCCAGGAGAGATGGAGGTATGCACCGGAGAGAAAATTAATGCAAGACAGAATACAGGTGTGTAACAGTGAAGCTGCAAGGAGCAGAGGTAGTGAAGGTTGTTGAGTATCAACCATCCAAAGCAGTGCACAGTCCACAAGACAGGTGAAGAAGAAAGTGCAGGCAGGTGGAGACAAGTGTCAGGGGGGATTTGTGACAGAAGGATGGCAGCAAGAATGAAAAGGAAGGTTTACGAGACGGAAACCTGCTATGATGTATAGTGGGATGAACAGGTAAAAATGATAAGATTTCCAGTAGGAGCGACCAGGATGGATAGGGTTAGAAATGAGTGCATCAGTGGGACGGCTCAGGTTGAGCAGTTTGGGGGCAAAGTTAGAGAGGCAAGGTCGAAATGGTTTGGACATGTGGAGAGGAGAGATAGTGGGTATATTGGACCAATGATATTGAATATGGAGCTGCCAGGTAGGAGGAAAAAAGGAAGACCACAGAGAAGATCGGGGATGTAGTGAAAGAAGATTGATGGATGGGTTCTTTATATTCCTTTTACCCAAATATAGCACAGGTAAATGGTACAGTTTGGTTTTGGGTGAAAGACTTGCTGAAAAACTTTCCTATTAAAAAATAGAATTTTGTGTGCCTGTGTGCCTGTTAAATTGCCATATATTACATGTTAAAGAATTTCTTTGTCATCTGAAAATATTAGTTAACTTTTTTTTTTAAATGCACTCTTTTAGTGTCAATTTTATGCTTAGCTAAAGCAAAAATAAATAATTAACAACGATAACAACATAAAATCAGTTCACAGGTGTGTTATTTTTTGTTGTTTGTAATAGGTCTTTTTGTAGTAAGTGGCACATTTAAAACATGCATTTATTTTGTAAAGAAAAATCCCAGCACTTCCTGTCTGTGTGTGGGTGAGTGTGTTTACCTTAGCGCAGTCCTTCATTAATCCAATCAGAGCGGTCTCCAGCTTCAGCTCTCCCTGCTCAGACAAACAGGGGCGGTCACATGGGAAAGAGAACATCGTGATTTGTATCTACTGGAGGCGCAGCCAGGGATTACCCAGGAAACACAAGCAAAGGAGCGCATTCATAACAGCTGACCTGCTGGTATCTGTATTCAGGTAACCGGGTCCTCCTTAAAGTCCACCCAGTGAAATCAAATTAAGAGAATGTCTTGAAATCCAGGTATTAATGTTAACAACTTATAATGCAACCAGTCATACAAATATAGTATATTTATATTTAATTCATACATTATTGATACATTTATTAAACTTAATCATGCTTTTCAGCATTCCAGCTACTAAATATAATGAATCAGGCCTTTTAGTACAAGCTTCTATTATTATTAGGAAGAAATTTCTTCCATTATAAAATCTCTGTAGAGTGCTAAGATTATTCACTAAGCCTTCCTCTCCACCCAACACTCCCTCTATTAAATGTGCTTTTCATTTCCTGTAAAGGAGTTAACATACAACATGAATGACTTGTACATTTTAATTTATTTGTATATCATTACATATTTACTGAAGGTAATTAAAATTAATCAACAGGTCATGCCAAATCATTGCAGTTTTAGCATTTTAAGTAATTGACCTGTGGCAAAAAGGACTACAAAGATTTGAAAAACAACTACAAATAATCCCACAAAGCACAATAATGAGATCTGTATAAAGATAACTATAGAGACATAGGACACAAAATGACTACAAAAGAATTCAAAACAACTACAAAGTAAAGTAAAAAAACAACAACAACAACAACAAAGTGTTGCAAAGTGACAAAAGATAGATGTGAAGTATCTACAAATGTATGAAAAAGCAAAAAAGAGACACAAAGCAACCCATGATGTGCAAAATGACTACGAAGAAAAGCAAAAAACACCCCCCAAAATATCCATGACACATAAACCAGCAGTGACACTGATTATGTAAAACAGCTACAAAGCAATGCAAAATGAAAACAGATACAAAAAAGGACTACAAAGGGATGCAAAATGACTAAAAAAGGCACAAAATAACTAGAAAAACTTGCCAAACAACTACAAAATTACCAAAACAGGTCAAAAACAGCAGAATTACAATAAACAACTACAAAGGGATGCAAAATAACTACAACGCAATGTAAATGACTCTAAGGACAAACAAAACACTAAAGAAAGAGATGCAAAAAGACTACTAAAGGGATTTAATTTTATTACAAAGAGGCACAAAATGGCAGATACAAACAATGAAGAAAATCTGCTATCTTTGAATTATGGCTCCTGGCGTGGGAAGTCTGTGCTGCTGAGGTCTGTGTCACAATCCCCCCCGTGTTGAGATGGGACAATGTTTTTGCCTACTTTAATGCACTAACACTAAAAAGTTGTTCAAAAGTGGAATACATTCTGTTGTTTGCCATTCGAACAGAAGGTTTAGTTGTCGTCCAGTTCACCGTGAGGTTTGCTGGAAGAGTCTATTTTTAAAAAGTGACCAAAACAGTGACATTTCACACATCAATGCCTCTCTTTATTGTTCAGTACCACAGTTGTCATGCAGCTCCGCTGTAATGCTCTTAGTCTACTGTAAACCTTTGATCAGCCTGGGTCTAATCCAAAATGACAATAAAGGGCTATTCTTCTATTCTAAACTTTCACCCAGAGTTTCACTCAGGTCTGCTTCCTCGCCTTTTATTCCAGGAGTATATTGTGACAGTGATCAATTATGCTCATTCAAACCTGCTGTCAAATAGGGTAGTGCTTATTTGTCCTACACAAACAGCAGAAACCTGACACCGGCGCACATCGCAGGACTCTGGCATTAAAGGGGAAATCCCTGCTGTCGACATAACCCTGCCTGCATGTCTTTTTATAGTAACCGGCTCCTGCTGGGACTCACTCACATATTTAAAAGCCATTTTCAATTCATAACCTCCAGTTTTGCTTCCCAGTGGAAGGTGAGCAATGTCACCGCAGGCTCATCTCTCTTGCTGTGGTCAAGTCACTTCTGGGAGGGCTTGCTCATCATCTATTGTGTTTTCATGAGCTGTGCGTCCTCCTTCTGTCACCACGGCTAAGTCAAGGCTTCCAAAAAAAGAAAAAAGGCGGGGGAGTCCTCAGCAGAACACGCCGCGTACGCCTAGACAACCTGCTGGGGTGATCGCCGTGGCCTACACTTTGACATTCCATGGAGTGACAGCCAGTTTGTTGTAGAGCTGCCAGGCACGCACATTTCCTGCCTGGCATTTGTGCCGCTCCCCCAAGCTGTCTAATTATTTATCCATGGTATAATCACTTACCTCATTACTTTATTTCACAAACATGGAGAAGGAGACAGCCAGGGAGAGAAGGAGGAAATAAAGGAAGAGGAATTGAAAAACACCACCCATCTTTACTCTTCAGAGGGAAATTACATTTTCTGTTCCTGATGTGGTTTCATCGGTTTACCAAGAGAGCACAGAAGCCTGTATTTGCACAGTGTATGAATATTCATAAAGCCACTGTCGTGATCTGCCTTGTGCTGCAAATTAGATCACAAGCAGCCATGATGACTAATCGAAAAGTATTGTCCTGAAATGCCAAATTAGCACCAGGCAACACAACAGTAATCCTACTACGAACAACATACTGCCAGCAGAAGTTACAGCACTTTAATTTTGCTTTGCAAGCCTTTAATGCACACAGGCCTAAATATTGGACATCGAGGTAACTGTATATTTCATAAAGTGCACTCTCTTTCTTTTACGTATCAGGACATAACAAAAAAAAAAATTCATCTGGTAAAATGTGGATGTTCATTTTAGGTTTAAGGTTTTACTGTTTCCCCTTTTATTTAAGTTATATGAAAATAATTTTATACATTCTTATAACATTGATCCTTATTTGTCTTGCTTGGGCTGTTGATATAATAATAACACAGTACAATCTTCTTCTTCTGTGACAAATACACACAAACACCAACCAACACTATGGCATGCAGTTTGACTTGCAGTGCCTACATGCCTATCCTCTATTTACCGGCTTTACATTGTTTTATTGTTGCCAGATAATTGTAATTGTCTTTCCATCGTTGTAGCTAAGAAGGCAACCACTGAAAAGTGTACAGTGCTTTACACTCCAACTGTTTGACCGAACCCATTCTCCAGGTACTCTCAGAGCACTTCATGTAGTTGTACTTGATTGTTGGATTTCACATAGCCCAGATTTGATAACCTCTGGTTGGTAAAAGCCTGGGTAAGCTATAAAGCTGTCTAGCTATAAACTCTCGCTTAACCCATATAACATTTAAAACAGCGTCTTCAAGTGTAGAATTTGCTGCAGAATTTACAGCCTGATATCATTTACATGTTATCATATTACAGGTGCTACTCCATTCATCTCTTTAACAAAAAAGCGTTTGTATCAGTTGGTTTATCAAAATATGAAGCAGTCTCTCCCATTAACATCATGAACTTGTGCTAGCAGAAAAGTTCTCCTAAGGTACCGGTAACCTCAATGCAAAAAACATGTAAAGTGCAAAGAAATGATTGCATGCTGAGCATGAAGTACAAAGTACATTCAGTATTTTGACCTTCAGCAGGCAGAGAGGTACAACAAAAATGAACTTTAACATGAGGTTTCCTGCAACACTGGTAGAAATAGGTTTTCTCAGTATGTGCTATACCGGCATTTTGTCTAAGTGAAATGCAGCCATTATTTACATCATTACATGCCAAGATATGAGATTTCTGTTCATTTTCCTAGCAGCAAGCAACTATTTGCTGTTATTATATGGAGGGGTAATGCATCCTTAGCAGAGAATGAAGTCACCTTCCTCTGTGATGTTGTAGTCCCAGTTTTCTCCCCTTTGTGCTTTGGTGGACATTCTGTGAGTACCTCCCCACTTTCATAAACTAAGTTCCTGGACTGCATATTCAGAACCCAGAGAGGTCAGGTGGAGGTGAGCTATCAGATTTCCATCCAAAGAAGAAGACATGTCCTTTGGCTAAAAAGGTTCAATCCGGCTTTTCTAAGAAGTTGTCCTTTGGTGGTGAGGCTGCACACACACTGTCCTTCCAAACTCATCATTTTTCACTTGATGGTTACCAAGTAGAGGACAATGGGGTAAGGTGATCCACCACCAGTCTCTAGATAACCATACATGTCATTTGAACCTAAATTTAATAGTTGTTGTAGTATTTGTATTGCCTAATCCTGAATGAATTAAATTACATCACCTGGGTCAAAATCCAAACCCAAGAAATAGAAACCTTCACTGCTCACATCAACTCAGGGGAAAGAAACAGAAAGTTCACCAGGGAAGATACAAAGGGTAATAGTTTGCCATTTCTAGACTGTGCTGTGCGCATTGAGGAGAATGGAAGACTGAAGTTTATCAGGAGCCCACACACACAGACCAGTACCTACTCCTTGACCGGGCAGAAAACATTCCCTGTAAGGCAGAAGAGAAAGAAAAGGAACACACACATGTAAAGAAAGCTCTTAAAACACGTGGTTATCCCAACTGGGCTTTCATCACAGTAAAGCAGATCAGACACCAACTAGGGGAAATCAGAAGGACAAACGGAACAACACTGTCATCCCTTATGTAGCAGGTTTATCAGAGAAAGAGAGTCTTCGGAGAGTCTTCTCCAAGCACGACATCCCAGTGTACTTCAGACCCAGCCACACACTCTGACAAAAACTGATTCGTCCCAAAGACTAAACTCCC
Organism: Etia nguti; assembly: GCA_015106755.1. NCBI lineage: Eukaryota > Metazoa > Chordata > Actinopteri > Cichliformes > Cichlidae > Etia > Etia nguti. The sequence continues at coordinate 17,344 of VUQG01041917.1, read as the reverse complement.
AAACTCAAACTTAGCAACGTAGTGTGTGCTGTGCAGTGCAGCGAGGAGTGCTCAGACCTCTACATCGAAGAAACTAAACAGCCACTTCATAAAGGCATGGCACAACATAGAAGAGCCACCTCGACAGGACAAGACTCAGCTGTACATCTTCATCTAAAGGTCAAAGGTCACTCTTTCACGGATGCCAGTGCTCACATTTTGGACCGAGAAGACAGATGTTTGAAAGAGGAGTGAAAGATGCCATCTATATCCCCTGTGAACAACCACCTTTGAACAGAGGGCAGGGCTTACGACACCAGCTGTCTGCCATCTATAATCCCATTTTGAGATCCCTTCCCAGACGCCTTTACGCCCACTCACAACTTGCATTAGTTCAGCTTTATAGGTCTCACAATGGTTTCACCTGAAACCTCTGCTGATAATGACCAACACCCTTTTTCACACTTTGGCTCCTGTGATGAGGCGCACGATCAATAATGGGTCAACAACCCTCTTAAGGGACAGCTCCCACTCAGGTTTAAATACCTGGGACTCAATTTGATCTTAGAACTTAAGAAGCTTCTCAGATGAGAGGTGAAACGTCCTCAAGAAACCTAAACAAGTCCAGTCGCTTTTCTTTCCAAGCTCCTTAAATCCTCAGTGCCTTGTGAAAAGGTTTTCACACATCTCACTACAAATTCAGTATTTTTAATGGATTCTAATTGATTTTAAGTGCTTCATTACAGACTAGGGATGCTTATGATTTTGGAATATTTTTCTTTAAGTTAAAAATAAATACATGAAACTCTTTCTAGGGTTAAGATATACATATCTTCTTTATTTTTTTAAACCACTGACACCACATAAAAGAGGGACATCGCTGCCGTTACACCATTGGTTTTTACACGTCGGCCCGCAGCAAACCTTTATCAGTGGCTGCGTTTGGAAGAGAAGACTTGAGTAATGCTGACATCATGCCCTCATCACTACAGTTCCCAATTTTGCAGTTTGGTGCACTGACACAGAATGATAAACATTTTCACAATCAACTTTGAGGTTCAACGTATGTCCCTTGATAAGCAAGTAGATGAGTAAAGTTTGTGCAGTGGAAAAAAACCTCTGACCTTCATGCTAACACATCACCGTCTCCACTTAACACACAAACCACAAACAACAAGCGTGGGTCAGCGTAATAGGGTATGACTTTATTTTCACAAGATAAATATACAAACAAAAGTGCTGCAGAGTATGAGGAACCAGAGTATAAATAAACCCTCCTGTTAAAATGGAGAAGAAACTGAAAACATTATCCCGAGGGTGAAGCTGCTCTGTTATAGGTGGAGGTCTGGCTTCTTCCAGCTCGCCCATGTGATGTCTCCACTCAAAGAAGGAAACACCAAAACAAGTCAAAGCCCTCAACAAGTCAACGCTGAGCTACGAGCGTTCAAAACAAAAAACGAGAAGCAGTCTCCTGATATCTTGTTAACACATTCTGACGCTGTTGTACATTTTATTTTAAAACGGCTCCTAATCTAAATCCTCCTCCAGTTCACTTCCTGCGCAACCAAAAAGCAAATGTGTGGTTTGCAAGGCAAATTAGGAGTCCAGCACATCCCTGCAACATCTGATGTGACTACTCTCCTGAAACCATTCAGGGTGGAACAGAGACATATGGGGGATGATCGTGTTATTTTCAAACACAGAAGCGTATGACAATATCTCAATGCCACTAAAAATCAAAAGCTCAGCCTTGGTTTTTTTTTTTAAAAACCACAAAAGAGATCGGGCTACAGAGACGCAGATAATAAATGTGAACCTGAGGCCCTGCTCGTCACAGACAGCGTAGAAGTTGGCTGGAACAGGACAAAAGCTTCTCAGGCTCAGCTGGCAGGAACAGCAACGGAAAATTCCTCTCTCTCGCTTTCTAAACAACAGACCGTCCATCAGGCACTGGCGGGGAAGCACCTATGCAAGCATCTGCATTCCAAATAAGGCGTTCAAAGCAAAAAAAAAAAAAAAAAAAAATAAAAA